>CAUYQG010031855.1:0-34934 GCA_963574415.1 Tarsius wallacei | reverse complement strand
CCCAGAGATCCGAGTAAATTGCAAAGAATTGCAACACACAGAGGTGAGAGAAGAAAAGATTTATTTAAGAAAAGTTCACCCCCCACAGACAGGGAGTGGGCCTACACTCTCGGTGAGTGTGGCCTTGTAGCCCCCCAAGTCTTGGCTTAAATCCTTTCCTTGGAGATGTTGCTCGTGACTGCACGTGACTGCACGTGACTGCCCATGTCTTCCTTATTGGACCACCTGTGTATGTCTTGGAGATCCTGTGACACAGAGACTCATTAATGTTCACCCACATTATCATAGCCCCTAGAGAAGGGTGTGACAAGGATTCTAATTCTCCTGTGTCTTCCCAGATGACATTCCTTGGAGTTTATGGAGTATACGCTTTCTCCTTATCTCCTAGGCATTCCCAGTGGGTATCTTCGGGGGTCCTTGACTTCCCTATAGATAGGGCCCGTTTTACTGGAAGGTTAAGTCCCCACCGCTTCCCCTCTGGGCAGGCTATAACTTTTTGTAATTACAAGTTTCATGACTTTTACAGTCCTTGACCAATGTATGATATCTTAGGCCTTGTAAATATGAGATACCTGGCACCAGGAAGTCTGTTCCAAAAAAAGACAAAGCCAGCAAAGTTAATTTTTACTTAAAGTGTGCATTTTTCTGAAAGCATAGCTTCTATTTTCTCATCATTGTATTAAGATTTAGGAAGAAGAGTAAAAAAGCATTTCCCACTCTTGGCCTGTCCTTTCAGCCTGGAAAGCCTAACAAAACAGATTGCTGAAGATCTGGGGTAGAACTCAAGAACTGGCATTTCTAACCTTGCCCCTAGTGGAAAATTTGCCTTCAGACAAAGATGATACAGGGCTGGATGCAATGACTCATGTCTGTTATTTCGGTGCTTTGGGAGGCTGAGACAGAAGGATCACTTGAGGCCAGGAGCTCGAGACCAGCCTGGGCAACATAGAACCTCTGTCTCTACAAAAAATTAAAATAAAATAAATTAGCCAGGTACGATGGCTCACACTTATAATTTCAGCAATATGGGAGATTCAGGCTGGAGAATCACTTGAGCCTAGGAGTTCAAGACCAGCCTGGGCAACATAGTAAGACCCTACCCTTACAAAAAAAAAAAACAAAACTAAAAAATTAGCCAGGTGTGGTGGTGCATGCCTATAGTCCCAGCTATTTGGGAGCCTGTGTCAGGAAGATCACTAAGCTTAGGAGTTCAAAGTTGCAGTGAGCTAGGATCTCATCACTGCACTCCAGCATGGGTGACAGCGAAAACTTGTCTTTTAAAAAAAAAAAGATGGTCCAGGTGAGAACCAACAGCTTAGATCCCATGGGACAGAGATACAGAGAGGCACAGGGAGGTAACTAGATTTTCAAAATCCTGAGCATCCAGCCATATAAACTGTGATCTGAAGCCCACCCTCCCCTGGGATAGATTTGCCCTCCTTGGTCTTCTCTGCCATAACCTATAGGCAGAGACCACACCCTAGAAAAAGACGAATAATTTCCTTGGAATAGGTCACCATCATATGCAGTTTTATAATTAGATCTAGAAATAGTGCAGACGACTCATGAGATTTGGGGATTTCTGAATGCTTGTGAAACTGTTTTGTTTTGTCTGTGGTTTTGCATCGGTGTCTCACACCTGAAGACTATCTATGGGTTTGCCAAGACTTGGGGATCTTCTTCCACTGTTCATCATGGAAGACTCAGATTCTCATCCACCTGTCACAGTTGGATAGGGACACAGAAGACTCAGATTCTCATCTACCTGTCACAGTTGGATAGGGACATGACAGTTCTAATTCTGAACACTGTGGCTGCAACGATTATGTGGTCCAACGTTTCCCAAACTTAACTTTTGTGTCTTATTCCCAGGGATATACAATGTAACTATAGCGGGAAGACAGAGAGATCGTGACACCGAGACTATTATAGGAAGTGGCGACTTTTATTACGCTGGCCGGCTCAGCGGGCTCGAGGGGCTAATGCTTCCAGGTAGAGCCCCGCAGAACGGGAGAAGTGGGGTCTTATACCCTTGTTTAGGTAAGGGAGGGGGTCGTGTTGAGTGATTACACATTTCCTTTGGAATCTTACAAGGTTGTACTCAGCAAAATTATATTTTTCAAAGAACAAATGGTCTCCAGGAACTGCAGGATTATAAACTGTCAACCTCAGAAGAGGGGTTTTGGATAAGTCTGTGAATTAGTTTCTCTTTTGCATTTCCATGACAGCCATCAGTCTCTAGCCATTTGGCCTTTTTCAAACAAAACCGGCCTGGTGCCTGGTGGGTCTTTAAAGCTTGCTGCTTGGCTTTCAAAAGGAAATACCTTTAACTGCTACCAGCCCCCCTTTCTGCCACAGTTTTAGTGGGAGACAATTTGTCATCCCAGGTGATTGCCATGGAGCCAACTGCTGACCCCGAAGCAGCTACTCATGTGTTTCTGTGTTCATTCACTCATTACACAAGAAATATATATTTGAGCATTTGCCCCATTCTGCTATATAACCAATCCCTTAGCAGTTGATGTTCATGTCTTCATGCTGGTGTGTTATTTCAGTGTCTTGGTCTGGGTTCCCCTCAGCAAGTACAGCCTGCAACAAAGGCTTTTGTAAAGGAAGGTTGTTTTGGAGGGTGATCACAGCAGACAGGAATTGGGGACTGGAAGACAAAACAGGGAGGAAGGAAGAGAAGGAGGTGACAGGATCTGTTTCCTCTTCCGTGACTACCCTGTCAGAAGCTGGGTGGAATGAACCTCAGAATTTCCAGTCTGAGGGAAGATAAAAGGAAACATTAACTCACAGAGTCCCATCCCCTGTGGTCAAGCACTGCCTCCTGGGATGTTGACTCCTCATTTCCAGGTTCCACAAGCTCAAATGCCAGGGTACTGTCTTAGAGAAGCCAGGGCAGAAAGGGAGACACAGGGTCCGGGCATCGTCTGGTTACACCTGCACAAAGCTGTAACTGCAGTGACTGATGTCAAAGATGCGCCAGAAGGTGAAAGACACATGCAGACGACATCCAATAAGGTGTGTATGGAAAGGAAGAAACTGAGAGTAAAAGATATTTTATATTGTCAATATATAAATTTCATACTAGTTATCATTTTTAATAGTCAATATATTTTTAAAATTGAATCAAATGGGAAGATTAATATCGAGTTTGAAGAGTGTGTCTAAAACCCATCAGCTTTACAATGTGCCTACATGCCTCATTTCTAGACTCTCCTACCATTTCTGTGCCCATAAGATCTAGCAAACAATGACTACGCAATAAATTTCATATCCATTTCAAGGCCACTGGATACAAGGAAGAAGTCAATAAAATAGTTATTTTGTGTCAACTATTTGGTGCTCAGATCAAAATAAAGGTCGGAATTAACTGTGAGTTGGGGCATTAAAAAATTTTGTGACCTCATGTCGGAAATTCTTATATTTTGTGCTTAAAAAATCAACTATCTGCTGTTTGTAATCACTTCTGTACAACCATTTGTTCTCTATAAGTTAAACCAAAATTAGACATAATCGTCACCGTCTTTTATTCTGTAACACTGGGTTTTTGAGGTTTCGGGGGCAGGCCTTTGAAGTGAAGATTATCATGAGGCAATTTACAGAATTATTAACGTGAATTTCAACATCTGTGTTACTAATGCTTCTAGTCTTTAACAAATGATCTATTCAGGGTATGGACCAAAGAACACAAGGCTAAGAATAAAAGCCATTTGAAACCGCACAAGGGTTAGAACCTTTAGGGGTTCACCGCACAGTGAAATTGACTGAGGCCAAGCCATGCGCATGCTCAGTTGAGCAGCTCTCCCCGCGCAGCGCATGCGTACATGGCACCCACTCAGGGGCTCGTTCAGAGATGAAACAGGAGGTATTTAAATACTTTGTAAACAATGTTTATCATTGAAATTTTCCAAAATGTGCAAAAGTACAGAAACAAGTATAATAAGCCCTCAAACACTTCACCCAGCTCAAAACATTATCATGACCGACGTCAGGCATCCTTTTTTCTCCTAAAGACTGGAAACCTGGGAAGATTTTCATGACCCTCTGAGGATTTGTGACCCGCTGGCTCTTTGGTTCACCGACCTTGTTCAATCCTCTCTTTATACAAGGGAATGCTATGCTTCTCCCATTCTCTCTGGCTATTTCTCATGCACACAGCAAATTAAGTGGACTCTGTCTATGATTTCAGCAATGGTGACATATAATCCCTGTGTTAAAGAATGGAATTTTCCAATGCAGAAGCTGCAGAAAGTGAACAGAGGAACCGTTGCTATGAGCAAAGGCTCCTCAACACAGTAGCTCCAACTGTGCCACAAAGCCACCCAGCGTTTGGATGAAAGTGAAAAAATATCTGACAATTGAGTGATTGTTCTCACTCTACAAGCAACCCCACTATTTCTAAGCCCTTGATGGGTTGCACTGGCAGCATGCAAACATCGCCTAGGTCTTCCAACAGTGGCAGCCAGCAAGCCCAGGGGCAAAGGGGAAAGAGTCTGTTGTTTCCCACAGATCAAGATCTGACAGGAGGATTCCAGTCATCAGAACTTTTTCTCCCAAAACAAAGAGGGAGTTGGGCAGGGCAGCCACTCACCTTGTCTCATTTGTTCACGAAGAACCCAAAGCCAGCAACATGGATCAGCTTCTTGGTTTTTGTTTGTCCAACCGCTTGCCTACTACTCTAGAAAAACAACAGCGATTTGCCAAGAATCTGCAGTCCCCTCAATCCCAAAATAATGACTAGTCTATCCAGTGTCTCTATTCAAAGAATTGTTGGTTCCTACACAAGAAAATCCTTTGGGGTGAGAGTCAGGAGTCCAAGAAAAGGCATGTGCTTATTTTTGCCATTTTCTGGGCCCTGTCCACAGTTTGGAAAAGAAAGGGAAATCTATTTTTGACATCAGCTGTTCAGCTTTCAAATAACATCAGCCCGTGAAGCATATCTAATTTAAATGTTGATTCCAAATTTTGCTTCACTTTGAGACTTTATGGTCTCTTTCTATGCTACTGCTCCCAGTACACACACAGCCTCACAATCACATTCCATTTTCTTGGCAAATATAAGCTAAAATTTTGGAATAGATTAAGGAATTAATGCCTCCATTTCCATATGACACCTTCCATCTTTTAAAAACTAATAATAGACTGGAGTGTCAAAATGGAAAGTTTGATAGTTTCATTCAGATTACAGTGCTTCTAAGACTGGGCACTTATTTAATGCACTTAGTCATTAAAGAAGGAATTATGTGCTCATGAGATATGAGAGGAAAAAAAATGAGACACAGAGGGGCAAGCGAAAAGGAAGGGAATCACATGGTAGTTTTGGAATATTACAGTGGATATATTATTACACATTAACCATGAGACTGAAAGCAGGGATCAAACATAAGGTTCACTGGGATCTTGTGAAAACTAACAAGTATTTTAGTGTCACTGACAATCTAATTACCACATCTGCATACAGACTCCAAAATTTTTCATGTGGTCATTCCTTGCTTGAAGGGAAGAATCTGCATTTCATCATTTTAAAGAGAAGGGGGAAAAAACTATACTTCTAATAGCCATGGAAGCATCTGAAATCCAGAGTTCAGCCTGTCTTTTAGTTAAGAGAAAAAAGAAAGGCACATCATTTTACCAAAATGATTCCTAACATGAAAGAATGGAGTTGTTTTTGCCCTTAATTCATTTCAAAGGCAAATAAAATTGCTCTTCTTCAAAGCCTTCGGTTGAGTTGTTCATCCAACGTAAAATAAAATTACAAAAACAAAGCAGTTTGCCCTGCCCTCCTCATCTCTGCTTAGCATCCACTCACCTTCTCCAACTGGAGCCCTTGGTGGACACACTTATGCCACCTGATCTTCTTCTAGCCATTTGTAGACAAGGCTTCTCACCCCCAGTAGCTACCTTGACCTATCATTGAAGCACTCAATCAGGGTTTTTGAATGACTGAGTGCGTTTAGGAATTATAAGACTCTAGTTGTATATATCTAATTAACCTCTTTTTATAAAAATAAGAGAGATGGGGGTGAAAGAAATAAGTCACAGTTGTAAGTTAAGTATCAAACTTCATTAGACATTGAAATAACAAAAATATTAAACTACAAAGAAATTGTGTTAGAACCTCCATAGGGTGACCAACTGTGTCAGTATGCCCATTTTAGGATTGTAAGTCCCACATCCCTGGAAACCCCTCAGTTGTGGGCAAACCTTGGGACATTTGGTGTCCCTGCAGGCTGCTAATGACTCTTAGAGACCAAAATCCAAGTGCTGACTTAGTTGGAAATCAGCAAGATTAGGGAGGGCTCATTACAAATGCTCATAATACACCCTGTACCTGCCCTACTGTGAAGCTCCATCTCAGCCTCCTGTTTATTTCCTTCACTGCACTTAAAATAACATGAACAGTGTTCTGTTTAATCATTTATTGTTTGTTCTCCTTACTCAGTGTGATCTCCATGTGGGCAGGGGAGTCATCTAACTTGTTTCCAACTGTAGCCCTAGAACATTCCCAGCAAACAAAGGATGTTCAAGAAACAGTTCTTAAGTGCAGAACTGTCTCTCCCAAATTACAGAATCTAGCAGAATTAATATATTTTACTGATTTTAAGATGCACAGTTTTCCACAATCTAACATCCCTGAAATCCAGATGCATCTGCATCAATGGTGTATTTCAAAAGCCAGCAGCCAAGTAGCAGGCATGACATTGCTGCCACTGCCTTTGCCTATGCATCTACTTGGTCATAGCTGTTCACATTGTCATCACTTCAGTTGAGACACGTGCGTTTGTCAGTTTAGCATGAGAATTTAACTGCCATTTAGAAATGTACTCAAGAAGATTTCACTATGATTCAGCCTTGAAACGACAAGCTATTTTATACTCAGAAAGGCAAAGAAGCCAAGCAGTAGGATGTAAATGTGATATTAGTGAAGAATATTTGTCACAGAAGGAATGATCATGAGTTCATATTTTCTTGCAAAGGAACAACTGAGTGCATTAGAAGCCTCAGAAAGTAAGATACCCACAAGTTGGACAAGCTGTGTTACTTTCTATTGCCAAGATATTTGTTTCATTGCCAAATCCCTCAGAAAGATGAAGATTAATTTAAAAGGAACCTGTTGTGGTTGATTCATATGTCATTCAGGACTGTCATTAAAGGCATTTCGTCACATCTACTACCAGTGTTTTGCTTTTCTTATTAGTGTATAAAATAATGGCTGGTCTTACCTCTAAGGGTATCTTAGACTTGACTTAATGAAATATTAGGCATTCCCAGTCTTCTGTTCAGATCTCTGAAACAGTTCTCCAAGAGACTGTCAAGGTGATTGCTGGCACATGGCAGGGTCAGTAAAGTGTAGCAATGCATTCAATCTGTACAACTTTTCTAGAACCTTCTGATGATTGAATTCTAAACTGGCCCTTACTCCTGGCTAGGGATGTTGGCCTTGTGGTTCTAATATCAATTTTAGTTTTCAGGTTCCTGAAAATTTCCTATGGTGCCCCCTAAAGCCAGTACCTTTTTGAACTTGCCAGTTCTGCCCCTTACCCCAGACTCCCTGCTATGCTGAATGATGCCTAGTTTTAGGATCTCATTAGTATCCCAGCACCGTCCTTACTAAGTCCTGCCATGTATTAGAGCTTGATAAATCTCATATACTAATTCCAATGTGTACTTCATTAACAGTTCTCTACCATCTTTGGTGACAATAGCTGCATAGTTCTAGAGAAAAGATTTGTGTATATAACTGTGTTTCCTCTACAGGACAGAAGCAGGAGAAGTGTTCAGAAACAGTGCAGGTACCACAACATGAGACAAAACTTGGTCAGTGGCTCAAACAGAAAAGTAGTTAGGAGAGTCATTTGAGAGAGTTCTGCTCATAATTATCAATAGTGATTATATTGAATTTAAAAGTGTCCATTTTCTTAAAGTTTTTAGAGTTTCTTGATGCACTGTTATATATTTAAGTCATTTCATAGTTTGTTCATCTTTTTTTAATTCAGCAAATAATTGAATGACTACTACAAAAGACACCAAAAAGTTAACAAAAAATGTTTATTATAAAAAAAACTATGCACAGATTTCTTTCCTTTTTTTGCACCAAAACAAACTCAAACTAAATTCTTATGTCTGAACAGGATCTAGTTTGAGGCACTTGAGAAGGATAAGACCTCAGTTTGAAGAGTCACATAAATTCTGCTTTCAAAACAATGTATATTCTGCGAAAAATGATGCAAGAACAAACATCAAATATATAGTGAAGCTTGGGTAGAAGACTGGTGAAGTTACTGGTGTTTTATAAAAAAAAATTTATAAGGACAATTCCATCAAAGAAATGAGCATTTTAAAAAGAGACAAGACAATGTTGAAAATGAAGCCCACAGTGGCAGACCATCTACATCAATTTGTGAAGGAAGAAATTAATCTTGCTTGTGTCCTAACTGAAGAGGACCAACTATTGACAACACAAACAGTAACCACACCATAGATATCTCAATCGGTTCAGTGTACACAATTCTGACTAAAAAATTTAAATTGAGCAAAATTTTCACTTGATGGGTGCCAAAACTATTGTGCTCAGATCAGCTGTAGAAAAGAACAGAGACTTCAATGAAAATTTTAAACAAGTGGGATCAAGATCTTGATGTATTTCTTCAAAGAATTGTGAAACATGGCTTTACCAGTATGATCCTGAACACAAAGCACAATCAAAGCAATGGCTACCAAGAAGTGGAAGTGATCCAGTCATATTAAAAGTGGAACAGTCCAGAACAAAGTTCATGGCAACAGTTTTTTAGGATGCTCAAGGTATTTTGCTTATTGGCTTTCTGGAGGGCCAAAGAACAATAACTTTTGCTTATTTTTTATTTATTTATTTATTTTTTTTGAGTTGGAGTCTCACTCTGTCGCCCAGACTGGAGTGCAGTGGCCGCTCCCGGCCATCACAGCCTCGACCTGCTGGGCTCCGGCAATCCTTCCACCTTAGCCTTCCAAGTAGCTGGAACTACAGGCGTGCGCTACCACGCCCGGCTAATTTTTGATTTATTGTAGAGATGAGGTCTCGCCAAGTTGCCCAGGCGGGTCTCGAACCCGCGGGCTCAGGCAATCCACTCACCTCAGCCTCCCCAAGCGAGGGATTACAGGCCGAGCCACCGAGCCCGGCTATTTTTTTTTTTTTTTTTTTGAGTTGGAGTCTCACTCTGTCACCCAGACTGGAGTGCACAGTGGCCGCTCCGGGCCACCGCAGCCTCGACCTGCTGGGCTCCGGCAATCCTTCTGCCTCAACCTTCCAAGTAGCTGGAATTACAGGCGTGTGCTACCACACCCAGCTATTTTTTTTTTATTTATTGTAGAGATGAGGTCTCACCAAGTTGCCCAGGCGGATCTCGAACCCGCGGGCTCAGGCAATCCACTCACCTCAGCCTCCCAAAGCGCGAGATTACAGGCTGAGCCACCGAGCCCGGCTGTTACTGAAGGATTTATAGTCTAGGAAATACAAGTGAAAATATGTGTGTGTGTGTGTGTGTGTGTGTGTGTGTGTGTGTGTGTGTGTGTGCACACGCGCACGCACACATGTGTATGTGTGTAAATAAGCATACATAGATCTAAAGGTAAAAGGAGGGGATAGAAAGAAAGAAAAATGGTGTGAAAAAAGGTTTATGGGTTAGATACATATGGCATTTACACCTAGGGGCAGGATTTGGCCCAAAAGTAAGAGGGGGGAACCCAAAAAACCTGAAATTATCTTTTTGGAGGGTGGGCCCCTTGTAGTACAGGCTTCCCCCACAAGGTCAATGTTCTAGGAATCCACTGGCATCTGTGTACCACCTAGCATTGATGTGAGAGGCTGCGTTCGGCTTCAGTTAATTTTTTTGGAGATTTTTTCAACGTGTTTGATGGGTAGTTTACCAGCGCATCAGCCCACACTGTGCTGAGTGTTCAGCAGTTTTTGACTAAAAATGGCATGACTCCTATGCCTCACCTTCCCTATTCATCTGATCGTGCCCCAAGTGACTTATTTTTGTTTCTCCAGATGAAAAAAGGTCTCAAAGGGAAACATTTTGCCAATGTGGAAGAGGTGAAACAAAAACCAGCAGAAATATTAAAAGGCATCAAAACTGATGAGTTCAAAAACTGTTTTGAGGCCGGGCACAGTGGCTCAAGCCTATAATCCCAGCACAGCACTTTGGGAGGCTGAGGTGAAAGGATGGCCTGAGCCCAGGGGTTCGAGACCAGCCTGAGCAGCTTGGTGAGACTTCGTCTCTACATTACATCAAAAAATTAGCTAGGTGTGGTAGCACATGCCTGTAGTTCTGGCTACTTTGGAAGGCTGAGGCAGGAAGGATCGCCTGAGCTCAGCAGGTCGACACTGGTGTAGCCGTGAGTATGCCACTGCACTCCAGCCTGGGTGACAAAGTGAGATGTGACTCAGACTCAAACAACAACAACAACAATAATAAAACTGTTTTGAGCAATGGAAAAAAGCATCTCAATAAGTATACTGCACCACACAGAGAGTACTTTGAAGGTGACTAAAGTTTAAACATGTAAGAATAAAAAGATTTTATAAATAAATTCCAGTTTTTTGGGGGTCCTCCCTCTTATATGAAAAATCCAGGGAAAGGTCACAAAATTGAAGGTTAATCACATCAAAGTCTATGTCTCTGGGAATGTGCAGGTTTGTGTGGGAATCCCTGGATTTCTATATGTATTTTTCTGACTTCATTTCTGCCTCTACCACCATCTCCAAGTCCATCTCCACTTTATTTTTCCTTTCCTTTTATTGGTAACTGGCCACCACTAGCACAGAAGCATTTTTTTCTATCATTTCATATGTTTAGGGAGTCATTTTTTAGCCCTCTCGATGGTTAAAAAAGCTATAGAGCTACTTTGACCAGTTGCTAGTCACCATGTACTTATCCTCCTGGCCATGCTTTGTAGAGTTTGTAGCGGCCTAGTTCACCAGGGTGCCCTAGGTCCCAAATCGCCAAGGAGCATAACCCTCAGGCATATGTGGGCTTTTAGTCTTGTTTCAGTTCTAATACCAAGTGTCTTCATTCATATTTTTATCATTTCCAGGCTTTGTATTTCAATCCTTGGCCTACTAACTCAGAACACGAATTTGATCTTTTTTTTAAATTTAATACCAGCTCCAACTGAAATAACATGACTAAAAGTATACTTTAATAATAACAATAATAATAACAATTAACATTTATTAAATACTTTGTGCTAGACATTTTTCTACATATGTATTATATATTTTTAACTGCTTTAATTCTCAAAACAATCCTAGGAAAATGTTATTATCATTATTTTCATCCTAAAGATGAGAAAAATAAAGCACAGAAATATTGAGTAACTTGTACAAAATCAAATTATATGTCAGACACCTGAAGATCTGAACTCAGACTCTCAATCACCATACCATACTGCCTCTTGAGTCTTATTAGGAGAGTAATTATGATTGGCTGATGGAGAGATTAGTGGTAGGGAGATCATCAGTAAGTTATCAAAATGGCCCAAGAAACAGGTAATGAGGTAGGATGTTGACAGTAGGAAGAGAAAGGAAACAATGGATATAAGAGACAGAAGTAAGGAAGAATCAATGGGACTTAGTAACTGACCAGTATGGGAGTTCTCAAAGATGGTGCCAAGGTTTGAAATCTGTTGTGAGACAGAACAATGTTGACATTAACAAAGGTAGGAGGTGCTGATTTGGTACACTTTGTTATTTGGTTGTTTTGTTTCAGGAAATGAGGGTAGATGAATTTGCATCCCCTAATCTGCTGCTACTGACACTCCAGTAAGCTAACGAGGGACTAAGGCAGCAGAGGCAGATAGGTGTAGATTAGCAGCAACTTCAATCAAACAGAACTGAATCCAGAAACTTTCATGTGGTCTGTGTAAAAATAGTCTGCTTAATTTTCTGGTGTTAAGTTTTCCCATCATAAAGTAGAGGATATTCCTGTAAAGCAGTTTTGTCTTGATAATTTGATGGGAGCCAAATAAATGATCCATAAATATTGTTTCTTTCTTTTTCGGTGTCTGCCTTTAGAGCTGTGGGAAGGTGGAGTAAAAGGTACTAGGCTCCATAAATGAAAAATACTATACTTGGCTGTTACAAAAAATGTTTTATTAGCATTTAAGTGAATTTGGTTGAACATCTTCTCAAGCATCAAATAGTACTTACTTCTAACAATGATTATTTTATCTTCCCATTTAAGACTCCAAATCATGGAGTAATTTTCAATTCATAGTAAACACAATGTTATTTAATACCAATCCTTACAAAAATTTTAACCTGAAGAATTTCTTAGAATTGTCCTTTATGCTCCATGCTCACCAATGAAACTCAAACTTTATATACTTTAAGGTTGGATTACTAAAATAGACTAAATTTTCTCCTTAATCCCTCCAAATCCTCTTATGTTAAAATGATACCTCTATGACAGGGAAACAATATTGCCTTTTGACATGTCAAGTTTTTGGCATTATTATGATATCTGGTAGCATTTGGAAACATAGTCCTGGGGTTTCGGAGAAGATAAGTATTGGAGTTGGCAGATTTGGAGTTATCTGAATAGATGCTATGGGAGGCAGTGAGGAGAGTTTTAGAGAGAAAAAGAGAAGAGAGTCAAAACTTTGTGGAGCACCTAGCACAGAGTCTTACATATATTAGACATTCAAATATGTGCTGACTGACTTTAAAAGCACCCCTTAGCTGACTGACCATTTTTCAGATCTTCTCCCAAGTAGAACAGATTGTCTATTGACAAAATTAACAACTTTAACAGCTGATGGCAACAGTTTACTCTCCCAGGTATATTGTCTTCGGTTAGGATGTCAAACCAGAAATACTAGGGAATTAACTTTGCTGAACGGCCATCACTGAATATTAATCTAGCATCAGTCAACCTGTGTTAGGGAAGAAGCTGTACAATATAAGGGGTTCAGAGTTGCCCTTTTATTTGGCAAAATTTCTTCATTCATTCATCCCCTACAACAAGGTTTGATATATGGCAGGTAATAGACATAATAGGTGATTTTAAAAAATAAACAATTGTAAATGAATAAATGAAAGTAGTCATTCATACATATGGGAACTGCAATGTTCAGTAAAATACTGAATTAAAAAGAAGATGCATAGTTTGAAGAGGTATAACATCAGGCTGATGTGGGGAAGGAGGGGGTAACTTGTGCAAGGTCATTAGCTGCTAGGCAGGTCATCCCAACAATACTGCCAAAGCTTGATCTTAGCCCAGATTCAAATAACTGTTATTAAGGGTAAGGTTTGAAAGGGAGAGAAACAATTATCTGCATTCCCTAGACCTATACGGCAAGGTGTGATGGAAGGAAGAGACTTTTGAGTTACATAGACATGAACTTGAACTATACTTCTGTCACTTTCTAGTTGCATAACCTAGTGGAGGTTACCCATAATTTCTGAGTCTATTTCTTCACCACAGAAATGTATTCATTAAATCATCCATGCAAGTTGCACTAAGGCTTAAATGAGATACTATGTGTAATGCTCCTGTCATAGTAACTGACATAAGGCAAGCACTCTAAAACAATGCTATTGTTGTCATTATCTTCTTTATTCATTTTTAAAAAAATTCTCAATAAGAAGGAACCATGGTTTCTAACTGTTCTCCCAAACCCAAGGGGGATTCTCTCATTCACAATTAAGGAATGTATGTTTCCAGGGCTCAGTGAAGAAGAGAACTCATTATCCACCGTAAATATCATGCTAAAATTAGTCATTTTAAATTTATAATGTACATTTACTATTTGAAATGTTATCATTAAATATTACCAAAAGTGAGGAGGAAGCTTATTGTCAAACTTACTTTACACTGTAAGGCAGATACTGACACTAGAGTAATATTTTGTGATTTACGGCATGTAAGAGGTGAAGGCCCTTTCCATAATTTTCCAATAAAAGTATATGATTGCACAGTACAAAAAAGAAGTGCTATCATTAAAAATGTATTATTACAAAAGGCAAGAGGCTATAGAGGAGGTAAGCTATAGGAGCACATCTCTTAACAGAAGACACAAATAAGAAGGAACCATGGTTTCTAACTGTTCTAACAACAGTATTTTCACAATTGTAAGTGTGGATTTTTATTACCAGGCTAGGGCACATCAGAGAATTTGGAGATGTGAGGGAATGTCTTGGATAACCAAGCTTAGAAATCATACAAAGCACTGAGCAACATCCCTAGCCATAGATACAATTATTAAAAGGTTCATGTCTCATAAAGGCACTTGAGTACACCTAAGTGATAGAAGTAAATGAAACAAAAACTCTGCTGAAATGTGTTTTTGTTTTTAGTTGTGGTCCCTCGCAGCATTTTAGTTGACTGGCATTCTTTGTTTTATAATTCATTCCTTGAAGTGCTGTGGGATGCTGACCAAGGTGTTGTATTATGTAGGGGATTTATTTGTGTTACAATGTATTTGTCTATCAAATCACATCAAGCAGCTCTCACTTCTTTAGCTGATTTGCACTATATTTAAAAAAAGTGCATTGACAGCTTTAGTGAGAACAAGTACAAGTGGGTTATTTCCCCAGAGTTAGACACAGTTTTGTTTATATAATTTGAATTTTATACACTTCACTACCTATGCAGCTGGTGAATATTGATCTACTACCAAACTACCATAAGAATCCACAGAGAGAGAAAAAAGGCACAAGTGTAAAAATTACGTGTGAAGGGAAAGTGGATGGCCACATGGCACTCCTATAGTCATGTGTGGCCTTTAGGGTTATTTCTATCACCTTTCCTTTGGCACTCCTAAGAAACATACCTTAGCCGGGCTTGGTGGCTCAGCCTGTAATCCCAGCGCTTTGGGAGGCTGAGGTGAGTGGATTGCTTGAGCCTGCGGGTTCGAGACCCGCCTGGGCAACTTGGTGAGACCTCATCTCTACAATAAATCAAAAAAAAAAATAGTCGGGCATGATAGCGCGCGCCTGTAGTTCCAGCTACTTGGAAGGCTGAGGCGGAAGGATTGCCGGAGCCCAGCAGGTAGAGGCTGCATTGGCCAGGAGCGGCCACTGTACTCCAGTCTGGGTGACAGAGTGAGACTCCAACTCAAAAGAAAAGAAAAGAAAAGAAAAGAAACATACCTTTAAGGTCTATCAAGTGTAAGCATAATTGATCCTCTAGTCTCTTTAAAACATAATGTTAAGAATTCATTAGAATTAACAGATACATTTTTAACAAATATACATTTGTTGCAAGGTGTTTTTCCCAAATAAATACTATTTTGGTCTGCTGTCCACTGAATATACAGAATAATTTGTACTTGTGACTATAATAAAAGGAATGATAATGAAGCCACACTAAAGAAGAATGGATTAAAGTTAGCTAGCATGCAGAACTGCCTATAAAAATCAGATTTCAAATCAATGACTGAGCAAGATTCTGCTTGGAGGCATTAAAATAAAGCAGGGACATTTGAAATAATTTTATTTCTTTTATACAATAATCTCCTGAATAACAGGAACTCCTACTCCTCACCATACTTTCTGCAGCAAATCTAGTACCTAGCCTGGACAAAATAATCAATACAAGTGTACCCCCTATACAGAGTAAATGGCAAATGTTTCCACATTAGATGTCATGAGAGAAAAGAGCCATAGTTAATCTGTGAATTGAGGCTTTGAAAAACATAGTGTTGAAAACTGACTCTACTTCAGAAAAATAATGATGTGCTGATAGAGAATATTTCCCCAAAGATTGTAATATGTGGAAATTAGTCATCAACAAACATCAACTCATCTTTAGGGTACAATAGAACACTATACAATGTCTACCCCCAAAATACGAAGACTCAGAAGAATCACACTAAAAAGCTGAGCAAGAATATTAAAACATTCTTCTGAAAACAACTGTTTGAGGCCAAGAACACCATCAAAATGGCTACCACGGTGCTGTATTAGGAATTCACGGTACATGGGTAAATAGATAAAAGGGTTAACCATTGATTTTTTGATTTAGTGAAAAGCAATTAATAGTAAAATTGATTAACATCCAAAGGCCAAATCTGAATATTCAATTTTCAGCTGATTTAATTTTACCTGGCCTTATTACAAAACCTGACCGAAATAAGCAATTCTGTCACAAAATAGATTATTCTGAAAAGTTAATGAAAGAAACAAAAACATAAATACATGGATTTGAGAATAGTCATAGTGCGTTTTCTTTTACCTGATCTCAAAGTTATTAAACCAGCTTTTTCTCAGATAAAATGAATACATATCTAAAAGTAAGAGTTAGCATTCATATTTGCAGAAAGAATGAAAATAGAAACAATTAGGGAATTACACATCAAAACATTGAGTACCCTAAATACAGGCAGATAAAATAAAGAAAAATGTGATTTTCCTAATGAATATGCAAACTTGAGAAATGATTTACTATTGATGGAACAGAGGATCTACAATTTTCTATCCAAGCTAATTGCCTTTGATGATATGTGGGAGAAAAAAAGCTTTCACCTGGTTAAGCCATCATGAATAGAGCTCATAAGCTCTTATGAGACTTTAAAAAAATTAAAAAGCACAGCGACTTCAGAGTTGTACTTCTAACTACTAGCATAAATCCTCTCCTCCCTCCTTCGTATATTTGTGTTAAAAAAAAAAAGTTTAAATGTGCTGTCAGCAATATCACATAATCTGTGCTTTCCATTATAAAGATTTTTATGCACAAGGTTATCTCAACATTTTTTTTGTAGATTATAGCTTTAGAATGTATTTAATTGAAAAATATGGGTGGTTTTGAAGTCAGGAAAACAAAGTACCGATTGCTAAGAGAACTAATTATTGCATTCTTTTTCTCAGAAGATGTGTTAGTTTAATAGATACACACAGTATGGGTCTCTATCCCAGTGCAAAACAAGTGGGACTTTCCATAGCTCTGAGGTTTGAGAACAGTGGAGCAGTAAACACACTCAGAAGAGTCTAAAAGCTCCTGCTGGGGGTTCGAACTGCCAGAGCTTTCGAAGATCCGAGCTTTTTTCCCAGTAAAGGTACAGCATATAATTACAATGATGTACCAAATTCAATTCTGTGGGAGACAGGTTGGAGGACAAGTCAGTAGGAAGCTATACAGACAATCTACCCCCCTAAAGAAGAGAATTATTAATCACAGAAGGTGTGGGGACTAGCATAACTTTATTACCCAGAGATCTGCCTCTGCCTCTAGACAGGGGAATGATTCCTGGGTCTGTCTCTCTCTCTCTCTCTCTCTCTCTCTCTCTCTCTCAACTGATTGTATGTGATTATAAGCAAGCCCAATGATGTGGCTGCTAAAAATCCCAAAAGGTTAGAGAAATCTTAGCATCCCAGTCACTGTGTCACATAAGCTTCTTTCACAATTTCCTCCAGTTTTGCAAATTTTTTATTGTTTGTGTTTATTATTATTCTTTTAATGATATTACATTTCTGGCATATGTTTACCCTAACTGAGGAGATTTTGTTTTTATCATCTAGGAAGTTATATAATAATGGAAATGCTATAGGGCACTGGCCAGGGTTAGAGAAATAAAATCAGGAAATAGTATTTATTGTTTAAGAAGGCAAAGAAAGAAAAGATTTCAAAAGAAGTTTAAATATGTCAATGTTACCAAGTGCCATATGGATACAGAATAAGACAGGACTGAAAACAGTTCATTTGATGTTGCATTTATGCTAATACATTCCACAAATGTTTGTTAAATACATATCATCTACTTCTAGAACTTGCACTATAATTGGGGTTACAGACAATCTATAAATATCCTGACAAATAAACATTTAATTAGAAAACATGGTAATTTATAGAAGGAAAAGAAAAAAAGTGCTCTGAGAGAATTTAATAGGAAGACCTATTTTTGATTAATAGGTAAAGTGAAGGCATCACTGAGAAATATAAATTTAAGCTAAAAACTTTAAACTAAGACATCAAGAATAAGCAGGAGAGAAGCAGGCACTGTGTGGGAATAAGGGAGCAGCATGTGCAATGGTCCTGAGGCAGGAAAGAGCATGTTAAGTTCAAAGACATGGAAAATAAAATACAATGTGGCCCAAAGAATAATGAGCAAGAGGTGATAAAAGTAGGAGAAGTGGGCAGGTGTTAAACCAGATAGTGCCTTATAGGTCATGGCAAGGAATTGATACTGCATCTTTAGAGCAGCACTGATGTTGTAAGCAGATAAGTAATATGACACGATACAAATACACTCTAGAAATGTCACACTGAGGGCTATGTCAAGACTGACTTGGAGAAGGGCAAAAGTATAAGTGGGAAAAACAAGCTAAAAGTATATTGTAATGGTTAATTACAATAATGATGCTGACTTGGACTAAGGTGGCTGCAGTAGAGATGGAGAGAAGTGAGTAGATTTGCTGCATATTTTAGATGCAATTAGGAGGTAATTAATGACCTCTCCTAGATCCATTTCAATGCATTATTTATGGCAGAATTCTGATTGCTGTTGGTGGAACAGTGAATGAGAGGTAAGAAAGCAGAGAGCACAAGGAGACTAATCTAGAAAAACTGATGCTGGGAAATGAAGAGAGGCAGCTAGCAGAAACCTCAGGATCAATGAAGGATTTTTAGTCATCCATCCATCTATCCATTCATTTTTAGACAGTGACTTAAGATTTTCTTTTTTTTCTAAAGAGCAGAGTAGAAACTGGTAAACTGAAAATGCAATAGAATAACTAACAGAAGTAAAGTAAGCAAGAAATACTACTGTCCTAAAGTAGGCAGCAGATGATGTCCAAAATTGAGGTGAGAAGATCACCTTATAGTAAAACATCACAAACACACACACACACATACACACACACACACACACACACACACACACACACACACATCAGTACAGCAGAGTGATTAAATGTGGCTATTAATTCAGGCTGCATGTGTTTGAAATCTGCATCTAAAAGTTACTATGTAACTTTGGACAAGTTACTGTGCCTTCCTTATCCATAATATTAAGCCAATAAAAGTGCCAACCTCATAGGGTTGCTATAAAGAATACACACGATGGTGCAGTCAAAATGCTTCACATAGAACCTGACACAGTAAGTTCTTAATACGTTTTTGTTTCTATCAATTATAATAGCAAGAACAGTAACGTTAGTAATAATTGAGCATCTACTTTTTGTGTGGTTTGACAGAGAATGGGTTAAGAAAAGGTATGGCTAGAGGTGAATATATAGGTAGAGTTGATATTGGAGGTTCTGAAGACTGGGTGCTTTCCTATTTCTTTGGCAAGTAAGGCTGTTTGTGATAAGCAAAAAGAATGGGGAGGGAACAGACAACTTGAAGAGAGTGGGTAAGATATGGCATGGCCACTATGAAAAAATGAAGGACCCCTGAATGGGAGTGAGTGAAATAACTGCTGAAATGACAATGACAAGTCTTGCTGAGGTAAAAGCTAAAATGTCATAAAGATACCAATTCACTCAGTTCACTAATGGGAACAGGAAGGAAGAAAGCCAGAGAGTTACAGGAGCACTGAGAATGCTAAGGAGCTTGGGTTTCATTCTGTAAATTCAGGGAGACACCGGAGGTTTTTGACATAGAAATCAAAAGATAAATACAGATTTTTAGAAGGAATCCACTAATTGTGTTGATGGGAGGAGAGAGTAGAAGGAAAAAGCTTCTCCCGTTTGGAGCCTTTCTCATTAGTGCAGATGATTCTACATATTTCCAAAGTTGTTCACACTGTAGGCTGTTGAGATGTGCTTAAGGGTTAAAAAGTATTTGGATGTAGTTACACAGAATTCAATTTAATTTCAGCATATACCTGGAGAAATATATTTTAGCAAAATTTTTACTTTCACAGATCTAAATTATGGTATTTTAAAATTTCAGATTCACATTTAGTTTTAATAATTGTCCTATAATTCAATTCAACATTTATTTACTGTCTATTTTAAACACAATATTGTTCTAAACACTGCAAAGTACACATATTTAAAAGATAAGGTTTTTCATTATTTCAAAAATAGTTCCTTAATATGAGTCTACCTAAACTTTCTTTGGCAAATCCAGATTGATATGATCTTAGGTAATTTACATAGTATAAACTACTTTGTAATGTCCTTGACTTTTTTCCCCTACAGGCATGTAACTAAGGATGGTGAGATTAAATAAGGGGACCAGGTTACTTCATGTACCATAGCCCCAGAATTATTTATGGCTATGTGCATAAACAAGAAATCTCTTCCATTTTCTATTTTGCTTTTAGTTCAGAAGGTATATTGCTTTTTATGTCCCTAAACTTCATTTCCTCAGTGTGGTACCAAGGATATTCCTCTTGAAGGACTTGCTTGGCAAACTAATACATCTTCCAAGATAAACTGCATTCAGTAAACAAACAAACAAAAAAAACGGCTGCAGAGAAATTGTGTAGTGTACCTACTGTAAAACTCATAACCATCATGACACAGCTGAATTCTCAGAGAGCATACAGCCTTTCTTCAATTATAATATGAATCCAAGCAGCTTAGGCTTAAAGTGTAGACTTTGGTTTAAAAACTTTTATTATTTAATATTGGGCTAAATTGCTTTTGGTTAATAAATAATTTCTAGCCAATTTGGTTGATTAATTTGCCTTGTTCAAAAATAAGAGAAATACCTTCCTCAGATAATTTTATATGGTCTATCTGATCCCAAATATACATTCCTGATTTTATTGCAAGGATTTGACAGATTCCTTCTACATCAGTGTAGTCAATGCCATGTCTTAAAATTAATAAACTCTAAATATAGGCAAGAAGATATTGCATATGTTCAAAAGGAACATGCTCAGTCCCATCTATCACAGTTTGATTTTAAACAGGATTTTTAAATAGCAAAGTACCAAATTAGATCAATTCTAATATATTATACTATTAAAAAGGCTAAAAAATATTATGGATGAAGCTAACAGTGTTTGACTAGTAGGTCCACTAGTAATTTAAAAATTCTTAGTATGCAGCTGGGCTCGGTGGCTCAGCCTGTAATCCCGCGCCTTGGGAGACTGAGGTGAGTGGAATGCCTGAGCCCGAGGGTTCGAGACCCGCCTGGGCAATTTGGCGAGACCTCATCTCTACAGAAAATCAAAAAATTAGCCGGGCATGGTAGCGCATGCCTGTAGTTCCAGCTACTTGGAAGGCTGAGGAGGAAGGATCGCCGGAGCCCAGCAGGTTGAGGCTGCGGTGGCCAGGAGCGGCCACTGCACTCCAGTCTGGGCAACGGAGTGAGACTCCAACTCAAAAAAAGAATAAAAATTAAAATTAAAAAATTAAAAAATTAAAAATTAAAATAAAAGTAAAAATTTTTAGTATGCAAATGAAAAATGTTCAGGCAACCAGGGTAAAGCTAGCAACCATGATTGAACTATTTATTCATTGAGCAAACAAAGTAGCATTGAACACTTAAGTAGAAAACAGATTTTTCTCCAAGAAATTAAATAAATCATGATGCCCTCTTCCATGTTTTGTTTTGTTTTTTGCCAACTATTTGAATAGCAGGTTAACAATATTCTTTAATACATAATTTATACCTAGTCATCTTTTGTACTCCTTAAAATGAAGGGCAGCATAAGAAAAAATAATTCATTCCAATACTAATTTAACAACATGTTGATTTAACCATATGATGTATACTTACAAGATTTTCTTTCCAGTTAAAACAGCACATTTCAAGCTTTGAATTACTGACACTGTAAAGAAAATCTAAAAGTCCTTGTGCTTTTTCTGACACAATAGATACCACAGAAAAGAGTCTCTAGTACTTTGCTATTTATCTAGCTATTATCCTTTTATTTTAGCCTAAGATTTTCAGGGCCAAATTCTAACCTCAAGATATAAATGGAAGAAAAAATAGCTCATACAATACTGCACACTATTTTGCATATATTAACAGATTACAATCAGCACTTTTACAGACAAAATCCCACGAAATATTTTGAGGTATTTTGTGATTGTAAAAAAAAATTATTTTTCAATACCGTGACAAATAATAATAGGTCAAAAATGATTTTTTTTCTGACAGCCAATATTATGTAGCTACACAGTAACATAAAAAAAAATTCTCAACAGTTGGAATGTCTTTCTTTTCATTGTTTCTGACAAGTGTTACCTCCCAACTGAGTGTGTGGGCCTTTAATCTCCATACATACCACAACTCCAAATTGTTCAGACTCACAGAGGTCATCATATTCACTCTTAAGCTGGGCCAATTCATTGAGTACCTTCTGCTCAGGAAGATGTTTTACAAGGTTCTAAAAAGAAATAAAAGTATAAAAATTTAGTGCTTTCGTATTAGGATTTTTAAATATACATTAACAATTTAAAAAGTGATTTACTAGGATAGTAAACTTAAATTTCTGATTGTGATTCTGTTATATTACCAGTGTATCTCCCCACCTCCTCCAAAAATTGACCTAAAAATGAACCACAATGAACTGAATAAAATGTACAAATTTGTTTGGTTTCTATGCACTATACTACATAGATGTTTAATAAAAAATTATTTAGAAATAAATGGCATTTCAAAACTGAGTAAACCTCCTATGCCTTAAACACATAGCATAACTTTTAAGCTTTATTCACTGTCATGATAATTAGTCAATTTAACCTGAAAACAGAAAAATATTATGTAGAATTAGCTCACATATAAGAATGCTGAAAAAGAAAATATCAACTCTACTAGTCACAATTTTTCAAAACATGGAACCATCTTATAAACCATATCTATCTGGTATAAAAATCTTCCATTATTTAAAATGTCTATATTTAAGTACACAATGTATTCCTATGCTTAAAGGGAAAGCAAATAAAAGTATTAAAGTGTGATCTCAAGTTTGAAGCCTGTTGTGAAATTTTTGTGTTGAGATCTAATCCTCAAAATGACAATCTAAAGAAGTTAATTAGATCATGAGTGTGGACCCCTGTTCAAGAGGTCAGAAAACTGGTTAGCTCGTTTTCCACCATATGAGGATACAGTGAGAAGTTAGCCCTCTGCAACCCAGAAGAGGTCCCTCATCCAGAACCCAACAATGTTGGCCCTGTGAATGTGGACTTCCAGTTTCCAAAATAGTGAGAAATAAATTTCTATTGTTTATAAGCCTCCCAGTCTGTGGTACTTTGTTTTAGCAGCATGAACTAAGAGAACTGAAACTGATTAATTCATCTTAACCCAGTTTATACTGAATTTTGGTACTGTTTTAATTTTCATTACATTGGTCTATAACCAACATTAGGGGGACTTGTATGAGATTTGAATAGATATGTGGACAGTAGGAAAGTACAAATAAATATTCAAGAAAGTAGGGTCAACATAAAACGGTGGAGAAGGATGCTCCAGGGATTGGATTCCTTCAAATCAACTGCTGAGCTGGAAAGACTGGAGTAAACTATTTCAAAACTCTGGAACCTGGCAAGGCATAGTCCCAGCTACTCAAGAAGCTGTTGCAGAAGGATCTTCCGAGCCCAGGAGGTCAAGGCTGTGGTGAGCCATGATAATGCCACTGCATTCCATCCTGGGTGACAAAATGAGACCACCACTCAAAACAAAAACAAAAACAAACTCTGGAACCTGATTGGACACTTGCAGCAATGAGGAAAGTGCCTAATGAAGGGAGAAACTGCTATTTTCAAGTAAGAGAGTAATGTGCATGAAAGAGTTTCTGGAAAGGCAGGATGATATTATGGTAGGTGGTGTAGGTCTTGTTCTCCAAAAATTTGGGGTTTTGCATTTTAGTTTGGCAGTTTCACAAAGGACCAGTGCAGACACTTGCCTTGGTTTCAACCCTCTTGGGCTGCAACAACTAAAGGGAGCTATCAGAATATTCAAATAGGCAAAACGCCTTTCGCCTCAACTTTCTAAAGTCAAATATTTAGGGAAATCTTTGTCAGGTCACTGGTTGACAGAAGAGATAATAAAACACAAACTTCAGTGACAACATACAAAAGGGAATATATACTTTGCAAAAATTGTTTGGAAAAATCACCAATGAATGGCCACAACCCTCAGCAAACAAAAACCAGGAAGCAGTGACAGAATCAGATTTCCAGAGTTATTACAGTATAATACTCAGAATGTCCAGTAGTCAAAAACAAATTAAAAAGCATAGAAATAATTTGAAAGGAAGTCTCACACAAAGCATAAAAAGAATTTAGAAGACACTAACCTTGAAAAAGCCCAGACACTGGAGATACTAGTCAAAAACATTCAACCACCTTAAATATGTCCAATGAGTAAAAGCATACTACAGACAAATAACTAAAGGAAATTAGGAATATGATGTATGAACAGAATGAGAATATCAATAAAGATAATAAAGAAATTATAAAAATAACCAAAAGTTAAAAAAAATACAAAGTATAATAATTGAAACAAAAAACTCACTAGAAGTGTTCAATAACAGATATGAGCAGATAGAAGAAAAGATCAATAAACTTGAAGATAAATTAAAATGATTCAATCTGAGAAACAGAAAGAAAACAAAACGAAAAAAACAAACAAAAAAAGAGCCTGAGGGACCTGTGGGATACCATAAAGTATACCAACCCAGGCATCATAGGATTCTCAAAAGAAGAAGACAAAAAAAAATAGGAAAAAAAAATGTGAAGAAATGATAGCTGAAACTTCCCAAATATGACAAAAGAAATGCATATAGAAAGCCAAGAAGCTCATCAACTCCAAGCACAAAAATCTCAAAGGGATCCACTGAGACACATTATAGTCAAATTGTCAAAACTCTAAAACAAAGAGATAATTTTATTTTTATTTAATTTTATTTTTTATTTTTTTTGAGTTGGAGTCTCACTCTGTCACCCAGACTGGAGTGCAGTGGCCGCTCCCGTCTACCGCAGCCTCGACCTGCTGGGCTCCGGCGATCCTTCCGCCTCAGCCTTCCAAGTAGCTGGAACTACAGGTACGTGCTACCACACCCGGCTAATTTTTTGATTTATTGTAGAGATGAGGTCTCACTTACCCAGGCGGGTCTTGAACCCACAGGCTCAGGCAATCCACTCACCTCAGCCTCCTAAGGCGTGGGATTACAGGCTGAGCCACCGAGTCCGGCACAAAGAGATAATTTTAAAGTAGCAAAAGAGAAATGACCTGTTGCTTACAAGGGTTCTTCAATAAGATTAATACCTGATTTCCTATAAAACTATGGGCAGTAGTATTCCACTACCAAAAGTTAGTGGAATAACATACATATAGAAAGTCCTGAACTAAGAATTCTATACCCAGAAAAACTATTCTCTCTCAACAATGAGGGAAAAATTAAGACATTAAAAACAAAAACAACAGAAATAATTCATTTCTATCAAGTCTGTCCTACAAGAAATACTAAAGGGATTCCTACAGGTTAAAATGAAAGGAACCTAAACATTAATTCAAAGATATAATAAGACAAGTGTAAAGATAACTCTATAGGTAAATATAAAAGTCAATATTATTGTACTTTTGGACTGTAACCGCTTTTTTCTCCTATATGATTTTAAAGGCATAAAATGGGCCAGGCATGGTGGCTCAAAACTGTAATTCCAATGCGTACCTTGGGAGGCCAAGGCAGGAAGATTGCTTGAGCCTAGGAGTTCAAGACCAGCCTGGGCAACATAGAGAAACCTCATCTCTACCAAAAATGAAAAATGAGCCAGGAGTGGTGGCATGCACTCTAGTTCAGCTACCAGGAAGTTGAGGCTGCCATGAGCTCTGATGGCCAAGGCCTTGCCACTGGACTTCAGCCTGGGTGACAGAGTGAGACTCCAACTTGATAGACAGACAGACAGATCAATAGATTGATAAAATAAATAAATAACAGTAACTACAAACATGTTAATGGGCATATAATATATAAAGATGTAATCTATGACAATAAAAATATAAAAAGTTTGAGGCAGAGATGTACAGAGAGTCGTATATTATTGAAATTAAGTTGATATTATTCAAATGAGGTTGTTGTAAGTTTAAGATATTAATTATAATTCCCAAGGTAACTACTAAGAAAATAACTACAAATCATTAGAGAAAAAGATGAGAATCAAAATAATAAACTAAAAATTAATAACTAAATACAAAAATTTAGTAATGGAAGCATTAAGAAAAAATGTTAGACAAACAGAAAACAGCTAAACAGCAGAAATAAGCCATTTCTTATGAGACATTTAAAATATATAAATGGATTAAACTCTACAATAAAAAGAAAGTTTGGCAAAATGGATTAAAAAATTATGAATCTATATGCAGTCTATAAGAGAGATACTTTACACACAAAGGCACAAAGAGGTTGAAAACAAAATGATGAAAACGATAATCCCTGTAAACAGTAACAAAAAAAAAAAGCTGAGGTTGCTATGTTTTTGTCAGACAAAACATATGTTAAGTCGAAAACATAGCAAAAAACAAAAAAGAGACAACCTTTACAAATTGATAAAAGATTCAACCCATCAAGAAGGCATAATGATTACAATAAACACATGCCTACCTAAGAAGGGAGTTCCAAAACTGAAGTGAAAATGGGTAGAATTGAAGAGAGAAAAAGGAAATTCAATAGTAATAGATGGAGAATTCAATACCCTACTATGGGTAATAATTATAGTTACAACAACTAGACAGAAAATTAATAAAGAATGAGAAATTGAACAACACTATACACCAATTTGAACTAACAGACATATACAAAACACTGCACTCAACAACAGCAAAATGTACATTCTTCTTAAGTACACATGGAATATTCTCTAGGACGGATCATATGTAAGTCCACAAAACAAGTCCTAATAATTCTTTCTTAAACTGAGATCACACAAAGTATCTTTTGGGATCCTAATGGGATGAAACTAGAAAGAAATAACAGAAAGAAAAGTGGAAAATCCTCAATTATGTAGAAATTAATCAACATACTTTTAAATAATCAGTGGGTCAAAGAAAGATTCACAAAGTAAACTAGAAAATACCTGAGATGAACGAAAGCAAAAGTACAACATACCAAAACTTACGGAATGCAGTGAAATCATTGCCAAGAGGGAAAATTATAGCAGTAAATGCCTACATTAAAGAAAAAGATTTTAAGTCAATAACCTAACTGTACATCTTAAAATAACTAGAAAAACAGAGGTAAAGTAACCCAAAGCTAATAGCAGGAAGGAAATGATAAAGATTAGAGATTATACACCATGACCAAGAACAACTAGGCAAAGACAGAAATGCCAGTCCAAATGAAAACGAAGAAGTAAAATTACTTCTGTTCACAAATGACATAATCTTATATGTAGAAAACTAAAAAAGAAATCCACAAAAAAATGTTAGAGCTAATAAAAGAATTCAGCAAAGTTGCAGGATATATAAATAATATGCAAAAATCAGTTGCATCTCTATGCACTAGCAATAATCAATCTATAAAGGAACTTGAGAAAACAATTCCATTTACAATAGCATTCACAATAAAATACTACTTCATACTCATTAGAATAGCTATTTTCTTTTTTTTTTTTTTTTTTTGAGTTGGAGTCTCACTCTGTAGCCCAGACTGGAGTGCAGTGGCCGCTCCCGGCCACCGCAGCCTCGACCTGCTGGGCTCCGGTGATCCTTTCGCCTCAGTCTTCCAAGTAGCTGGAACTACAGGCGTGCGCTACCAAGCCCAGCTAATTTTTTTTTAATTTATTGTAGAGATTAAGTCTCGCCAAGTTGCCCAGGCGGGTCTTGAACCTGCGGGCTCAGGCAATCCACTCACCTCAGCCTCCCAAGGCACGGGATCACAGGCTGAGCCACCGAGCCCGGTGCTATTTTCAAAACAATAGAAAATGAGTGTTGGTAAGGACGCAGAAAAATAGGACCACTTGTGCATTGCTGGGTAGAATGTAAAATGGTACAGCCACTGTTTGGCGGTTCCTCAGAAATTAGACATAAAATTACCACAAGACTCCACAATTCCACCCCTTGACTGGGCAAATAGTTGCCCAAATTAAACATTAATTCTGAGTGTGTCTGTGAGGGTGTTTGAGGATGAAATTAGCATTTAATTTGGTAGACTCAGGAACATAGATTGCCCCGTCCCCTACTGTAGGTAAGTATCATCCAACCAGCTCAGGGCCTGAATAGAACAAAAAGGCAGAGATAGGAGGAATTCGCCCTTTATGCTTCCTGCCTGCCTGTCTGCTTGAGCTCCGGCAATGATCTTCTCCTGTCCTTGGACTGAGATTTACACTATTGTCTCCCCTATTTCTCCAGCCTTCAGACTCAGGACTGGAATTACACCACTGGCTTTCCTGAGTCTCCAGCTTATAAATGGCAGATCATGGGACTTCTCAGTCCCCATAATGGTGTGAACAATTCCTCATAATAAATCTTGTTTTATATATATATATATATACATATATATGCTATTGCTACTGTTTATATGAAGAAACTTGACAAATACACTAAGGTATATGTACAAAGAAACTAAAAACAGGGACTCATACTGTACACAAATGATTATAGCATCATTATTCAATATTCAGAAGGTAGAAATCAGCCACCTGTCTATGAACAGATGTATTGATGAAATGTGGTATATACATACAATAGAATGTTGTTCAGTAATAAGGGAATGAAGGTTTGATACATACTACAACATAGAGAAACCTTGAAAACATTTGGCTCAGTGAAATAAGATAAACACAAAACACGAAATATTGTATGATCCCAGTTATATGAGGAATCTAGAACAGGCAAATTTTTAGAGACAGAAAGTAGAATTGAGGTTACCAGGAGCTGGGGGAGCAGGGTATAGGGAGTTATTGCTTAATAGATATAGAGTTTCTGTTGGGATGATGACAAAATTCTGGAAGTAGTGGTGATGACTGTATAACAATGTAAATGTACTTAATGCTCCTTTACTGTGTACTTAAAATAGGCAATAGAGTAAAATTTGTTACATATTTTTCCACAATAACAAGATAAATAGGATAGGTAACATACAAGGGGAACTCCCAAAAGAACAAAATTATTTTTTGGAGGGCAGGTCCCTTGTAGTACAACCTTACCCCACTAGGTAATTGTCCTAGGAGCCCATTGGCATCAGCGTACCAGCTAGTGTTGTTGTGAGAGGCTGCATTCGGTTTCAGTGAGGATTTTGTGGGATTTTTTTTTTATATTCTTTCAACACATTTGCCCATTTCATGATGGGTGATTTACGAGAGCACCTGCCCACACTGCACTGAGTATTCAGCAGCTTTTTACCAAAACTGCCATGACCCCTGTGCCCTACCCTCCTTATTCACCTGATCTCACCCCAAGCAACTTGTTTTTTGTTTCCCCAATGAAAAAAGTCCTCAATGAGAAACATTTTTCCAATGTGGAAGAGATGAAAGAAAAAAACAGCAGAAGCATTAAAAGGCATCAAAATTGATAAGTTCAAAAACTGTTTTGAGCAATGGGAAAAATGTCTCAGTAGGTGTATTGCATCAAATGGAGAGTACTTTGAAGGTGACTGAAATTTAAGCATGTAAGAATAAATACACAAATTTTTAATAAATAAATTCCAAATTTTTGGGTCCCCCCTCATAGAGCCTAAGTCCCAAGGAAAACAACTGTATCATATCCCACTGTAAGTGTTCTTTGTTCCCCCATTTATCTTTTCTCTCTTCCCTCTGGATTCTGCCTTTCCATTTACACCTCTAGGCCTCCGATGGCACTCATTTTCTAACCAACGAGATGCAAATTTTAAAATACTGTGCCCTTTGACTTAAAATAAATACAAATATGGATATAAATACATATATGTATGGGGGGACCCCACCAAAAAATTTAGAGTCTGTTTATTTAAAAATTTGTATTTTTTCTTACATGTGTAAACTTCAGTCACCTTCAAAGTACTCTCTGTCTGAAGCAATACACCTACCTAGACACTTCTACTGCTCAAAACACTTTATGAATTCATAAAGTTTGATGCCTTCAGTGCTTCTGCTGATTTTTGTTTTACCTCTTTCACATCAGAAAATCATTTCCCTTTAAGAAATGTTTTCATCTGGGGAAACAAAAAAAAAGCTGTTCAGGGAGAGATCAGGTGAATAGGGAGGGTGAGGCATGGGAGTCATGCTGTTTTTGGTCAAAAACTGCTAAACACTCAGTGTGGTGTGGGTGGGTATACTCATAAATCATGAAATGGGCAAACATGCCGAAAGAATCTCCAAAAAAAGTCACTGAAGCTGAACAAAGCCTCTCACAACAATGCTAGCTGATACACTGATGCTGATGGGTTCCTAGAACACTTACCTAGTGGGGGAAGCCTGTACAATGAGGGGCTCAACCCTCCAAAATATAATTCCATTATTCCACCTCCATATACTGAACTAAAATCAAGTTCATTAATGTCATTTTCTCTTATAGAATGAGAAGGTAAGTAAATCTCAAAGTATCATTTCCATCTATTCAGAATATTTTTGCTGCAATGAAATTATTCAATTGTTTGTTTAAAAATTTTTCTCTTAGTGGGATTTTTTGTGAAGTATTATTAAGAAAAACAAAAGCTCAATTTGGTAACTTGAATAATTTTCACTACAGTGAAACTAAATTAGAAAGAGTAAGAACATTATCAAAATTATTTAAGAATCAATTTGGCATATTTAAAACTCTCCTTCTCATTTTAAGTTTTAACTGTGTATATAAATATAATGGAATAAATCAAGCCTAAAACAGAATTTTAGCTCAGAATGTGAAACTTTTTTTGTTTTGTTATTTTATTTCTCTTCTCGCTATTGGTAACCTGTTAACTTATCTTCAGAATGAAGGCATCACACTAGGGGGTGACACATCTTTTATTTCTCTGTTCAACTATATGAAATATTTAACACATTTAGTAGCCTTGGATGTATTCTGACTCTAGATACTGTTGTATAAGTGAGTTATAAGCTTATATAACTGCCATTGCTTGGTGAGTTCCATTTGCAAATAAGAATTGCAATGAAACTCACTCTATCAAACGTGCAGTAGATGCAGACTTCTATCATAGCACATATTGCTTTCATGAGTCAACTACCTGTAGGATTCTATGTTGCAAGTGGTCATTGTAGTCAATGTCTAGACTTCTAATTTTTTTTACATACATACATACATACTAAACTTGGTAGACAAAGATGTATGTAAGATTGGGCAGTAATATCTTTTCACGCTCATAAATTCCAAAAGAAAAGAGGAAAGAGGACAAGACACAAAGGAAAGAGATATGTAGTGGTATTTATTTGCCTCCACTTCATCTACTCATCAAAAACACATCAAAAGAGAAAATGGAAAAAGTGTAGGGGTTCCAAGCACAGCTTGAGACTAATGTGTACATTCCTAGACATCAGTCTAAAGTCTATTTGGGTGGTGGACTAAGGAGCCTCCTGGGCGAAAAATCTCCTAAAGGAAGGGAAGCCAGTAGCAAGCAGACAGGATGAGTCCAATAAGGAGGCCTGCAATTTGAATAGGGTTGGGGTGATTCTGAGTGCCGAGTATTTGTTTCTTGGATGTATCTCCAGGCCCAGCCTACTCACCCTCAATATACTCAGATATCTGAGTGCTATAGAAAGTACTGTCTGAAGAGTACTAATTTGATTCCCCTCTAATCAAGTATATTTCAAAAGGAGAGAGAGGAAGAAAGACATGTTTCCATACTTTGCCACAGAATACCCTATACCCATGGCACATAGAGGGCTTCAGAATACCACCAGCTGTGTCCCATGAAAACTTCTCCCCTCTCCCCACACACAGTTGTCCCTAGGGAAGAGGTTCAAAACAAGATATGAGGGAAATCACCTGCAGCTGCTACGTGGAAACTGACAAAATTCATTCAGGGAATGTGTAAACTATTTCCCGAGACGCCTAGAAATATCTATCTAAATTAGGGACTTTTGAAAAGAGATAGGGTCCTACAGCAGCAGGTGAGAGCAAGAGCATGAAAAATATAGATGAACTAATATGGATCAGGTCAGTGTTGTAAATTTCATATTACCCAATGTAAGTACTTCATTGACACTACGACGACTTCTGTTCTGTAAATAAACTGCAAAGGTGAGTTGATAGTTCAGATACCCTCTATGCTCGCCATAAGTGAAAAGCTGTTCATAGTAGTAGAGGCTAGAAACAATAAAGTTTTAAATATAACAGATTTTGCTAAATTGTGAGTTGATGGGCAAAGTTTCAAGGTACAAGCTTTTCCATTTCTCCCTCCCTGTGCTGCTGCTTACTAAGGCGCAACGTTTTTGTTCAAATATTTCAGGATTTGTGTTTAAAAGATCAATTCTGGGTCAGTATGAAAGTTTCATCCTAGAAAATGTCAAAGAGCTGAAGTTCATGAAGAAAACAACAAAAGAGAAAGCAGTAACTATGTCATCAATTGAGCAGATTTTCCTTCATCTCTTACGCATCACAAATTCACTTCTGATGATTGTCAGTGTTATATGAAGGAATTTCTCCTAACAGACTAACCAGCTTTTAACTACATTTTACATTTCTGCAATTACTCTATAATACTTCCAAAATTTTATTTCCTTTAAATGTTAATTGCACACTTAAAGGTTAGTTAAGTAAAGGTATTGAACCATAATGCCCTTTCCTTCTTGCCAAAACATAACCTTTCTTTTTTGTGTTATATCTCATTAAGTCATTTTAGTAGTAGAAGAGCTGAGTTAGGTTCGCTCTGATTAAGGCTATCATTTTCTACACAAGTGGATTGGGGCCAATATGCCTTTTAAAAATATACAAATACATAATATATATAGCAGTATTATGTTAACTTATATTGACAAATGTATATACACTTTTATTTCAGATAAGTAACGTTTCTCCCAACGTCTTGGCTAAATATCATCTTAACACATAACCCCCCCCATTTTGCTTAGTCAGAAAACTCAATTCCTTAACTCTGATAATTTATAATACCATGGTTTTCAATGTTGCCTTATGGTATATGGCTTAAATCAGTGTGCATATACATGTATTTAATGTTTTTAAATCGTCCTTTTCTTTGAGTTAAAGGACAAACACTTTGATGTCAGTGCACAGTTCTACACATATTTTGTATTTCATTCATCCATGCAGCTATTAGCGGCCTAATGTGTGATTGCCACCACCTTTCCCAACGGAGGGAGATTTTGCCCTCCTGAAGATTACAAGTTCAAAAGTGCTGTTTAGGCTCCTGTTTACGCAACAGAACCACAATCAACATCAGACTGACAGTAATTTGTGTTCCATTTGATTCAAAATCTATTTCCTATGAAGGGGTGAAGGTACAATCCTCTCCTTTTGATTTAAAATTCCTAACATTTCCATAACCCTCAAATTAGACTTCAAAAGTCAACATAGCAAAGTCTGTTAAGATGCTGATTACCTGGCCTAAAGCATTCATCAGGAGTTTTTTAGAGCCCTCTGCATGGAGCCACTACTTTCAAAAAACATTAGTTAATAAAAGAACAGGCAAGCATTGAAAGCCTGATGAAAAAATTCCTGACCCTAGAGTAACAGTTGTATCTTTTATAGGCTATTACAACAAGGCAGGTTTTTAGAGGTTTCCTACTATTTAATCTTTAACTTGGCACAGGTAGGGAAACTTTTTCTAAAGAAATCATTTGAAATTCTGAGACTAACATTCAGATTATACTCTGTCACCTGACCGGCTTATCAACTCTCCCAGAATCAATATCACCTCAGAGCTAATAATGCCAATGAACATCTCCAGCCCTAACCACTCTTACTCATCCTCAAGCACCAAGTTTCTAACTGACAATCCCACCTACATGTCCCATCATTAACTCAAATGAACAACTCTAAAAGAGAACTCATCCTCACTCTGACCCTTCATTCCTACCCCTTATCACCTTTCCTAATGTCCCCATTCTGCCAACAAAACTGGGATCCTCTCCCTCGTTTAAGCTTTCAAACTGGCAATTACCTTTCAATCACAAGTTCTGACAATTCTTCCTAGCAAAATCTCTTTCAGGTTAAATCCTTCCTTTATATTCCACAGCCAAAAATCTGGGCTAGGGAAATCACATGGTATCTAAACATTTCCTAATTTAAGTTCAATTAAATTCTTCAATGGGTTCTACCTCTGTGCTAAGTGAATTAGTGAAGATCACAGATATATTTTCAACTTCTATAAAAATAAAAGGAAAAATTGTGACTACTTTGTACATAAAAAATTCAACTCCCACTAATGTCATGATCCTATTTGCAGAAGAAATGTAAAAAAAGATAATTATGAAAAATATTCCTTTGATTCTAATTCTTTTATTTTGTTTATGTCCTACTTTGTACTCTAAAATAAAAATTTTAAATATTAAACCTAAAAGATGATTTAAACATCAAAAAACAGAACATATAGTTACTCGTTATAAGTACTAAATAGCATACAAGATATTAGACCCATGTCTAAATGTAATACATTCTTCCTAAGTATAATACAAATAGTATCCATGTTATTAATATTCTTTTACAAATGATATATTTTTCATGTATTTTAAATTAACATACTTCAAATAAGACATAAAATATATTCTCATTATAAGAGGCTAAAGTGATATTCTCAGATACAGGATAGATTTTTAATAGACAAAATAAGTTGACAGTTGTACAATATCCTGTGTGTGCTACATTCTGCTTTTATTAAATATCACCTTAATATGGCCATGGCAAACTTCCACAAACCAATGCCGAGGATTCATTTCTATAGTATATTACATGTAGACGCTTCCAAAGCTGAATTCTACTTGCACATTCAAAACTCCTATCTAGTATGACTGTAGAATTTGAAGGGTTTTAACAGCTTCAAAGCCTTCAAATAAGAATGGTTAAATGTACTCTTTGTGGATTACTCTAAAGGACTATCTGAAACTGTCATCCTAGTATATAAGAGGCATATGCTAATACTGTACCCAATCACTTTTCTTTCTTTCCTTCCTTCCTTCC
>CAUYQG010031854.1:0-50086 GCA_963574415.1 Tarsius wallacei | reverse complement strand
AGTAGCTGGAACTACAGGCACGCGCTACCACGCCCGGCTAATTTTTTGATTTATTGTAGAGATGAGGTCTCGCTTGCCCAGGCGGGTCTCGAACCCGTGGGCTCAGGCAATCCACTCACCTCAGCCTCCCAAAGGCGCGGGATTACAGGCTGAGCTACCGAGCCCGGCATAATTTCAACTTTTAAACCTTAAGAATACATTCACATATTACTTTTGAAAGAGATTTGCTTGTATGTGTGTGATTGTGTATACAATGGTATCTATTTATCTGCATATATTTTGATAAAAAGGAAGTAGTCTGAAGAAATATTTTATGGAATTATGAAAAGAGATTTTTTTCCCCCCAAATAAGTCATCTGAGGTAACCAAAGGTAATATAAAAGAGAAACAGAATCTCAGCTTTTCTCTGGGCCCATTAGTTTCCAGACATAGCAATTTTAATTTAAGATACAAATCAAAGCTGTTAAGATACAAATCACCAGCTATTTCCAAGTAGGCGTGAAGCAGCAGAAGTTATTTGCAAAGAAATCCATTGCTCAGGAGTTTAGCTTCATTTCAAACAAGTTGAACTTGTTCTGGGTATTCAGTACTGGGACAGAGATAAACAGATAAATAAGCTGTGGGCCCCCCACCCCCTCCGTCCTTGAGGATAACCAATCTAGTGGGAAGGTTGACATGTAAACACCTATCATTATGAATGGGTTCACACTACAACGTGATAATGCTGAATGGAGTACTCAGAGGGGAACATGTTGTAGGTATGCAAAAGAAGAAAGAAGCATTGATAGTTTTAGGGAAATAAAGAAATATGTTCTTATGAAGGAGAATGTGAAACAGATCCTGGGGTCTAGGGAGCTCCAGGGGAAAGGCACATGGAGAGGGTTGATGGCCTGGGACCATAATGATGGTCAAAAGACTAGAGGTTTTGGTGCTGATGAAGAGCTCATTTCTGACAGTTAGAAGTGATAACATTAGATTAAAATATCATTGGATGTGACGCCTCCATTGACCTACAAAAACAGGCAGTTTCATATGGTTATTTTCAATAGCTAACACTTCTGTATATTTCCTATGTGCTTGATAACCTGCTAAGTACTTCATATGAATGATCTCAGCGATCCTGCAATGTAATCACAATGCATTGTGATCCTACCCGTGTAATAGATAGCAATATGATTTCCATTTTACAAATAAGAAAAGTTGAGACTCAGAGAAGCTAACTTACCTGAGAAATCTGATACCACTAGACCCAAAGAGCTCCTAAATCCCTTGATTTTAGCCATATGCCAATCCTGCATCTAGAAATAGAAGACCTCCAGGTTTTGTCCTGAAAGGACGGTCAGAGTTAGAGCCTTCAGAGGTGAAGCATTTCCAGAAGGTGACAAGAACATAACAACAGCTATCCAAAACCAAATAGACTCTGAAAATGGTGATGGAATAAAATCACAGTGTAAGAGTTGTCCAGGTAATCTGTGTGAAGACTGAAGTCACCACCGGTCATGGGAGTGAGCAGGGAGGAAAGGAGAACTGTGACTCAGGCGTGGAGCTTGAAACTCAGCGGCATGTTCCGACTTCAAGTTTGCTACTTGAAGACTATAGTAAGGAGAGAACAAAACTAGATGCTGTGGGATGAAAGGGAAGTGGTGGTGGACATTTAGCAATCTTTCTCACTTGACCTGGAAGCAAATGATCGTGGGTGTTTTTATGGGTTACTGTAGTAGAAATCAGGAAACCACTTACATGCCTGATGAGGGATGGATAAAACACATTTTGGTAATCCAATTAATGAGATACTGTGCAGTCCTCAAATATGATGTTGTGAAAGAATACATAATAGCATTAAGTGATACTTAGTATGTAACTGTAGAGAATCATATAGCGAGTATTCCCATTTTTGTGAGTATATTGTTAGAGATCTTCATCGTGTTTTGACTGCTTGTCCTCTTATGAACAGATTTTCTGTTTGGGGATGTTCCTATGTTATGACCACCTCCTTCCCAACACTGAAACCAGAACTCAAATTTTTAGCCTCCCTTGCACCTGGGATGTAGGTGTGTGATCTGAGCTCCACCAACCTGAAGTACCACTTGAGCGAATTCAGTCCTAAAGTAAGTGTGCAAACGATCCGTATGTGAGGCTTTCCACTTTATTGAATGGATGAGGGCCTTTTATTGAGGGGGCTCAGGGGAGAATTAGCGGTTTCTTCATCAGCTCAGTTCTGCAGCAGGTGGGCATTATTTCTGGAAGCTTAACCCTCTGTCTAGTTTCCAGTCCTCTCTACTATCTTGTAAGCTATTGGATACTTTTAAAAAATGATCTTCTTTATAATCTTCTTAGCATCAAGTAGTTATAGCTCAGTGTTGACACTCGTCTTTTGTTTGTACTCTTTTTCTTGTTTACTTTTTGCAAACATTCATCTGACAAAAATTATTAGTTATCTACTATTGCTGAGAGCTCAACCAAGTCCTAATGGAGCAAAGAATCTTCTGATGGCTTCTGCCTCCAGCCCACATGTTATGCATACAGTCAGGAATGTTCTTTAAATAATTTTAGTAATAATTTTTCTTAAGGCTACATCAGAATATAAAGACTTTGAGAGGCCATGCTATTATTAACATATGTTAGACAAAGTTTGTTTAAAATTTATTATGGTAGCCACCTTCGAATTAATTTACATTACTGAATTAGGCTATTTTGTCTGCAAATGTTGCTCCCATAATTTGTTCTCATTTTGTAGTTCCCTATTTTAGTTGAATCCTCTTACTTTTCTCTTTTCCATTTGAAAAAGTAATGTGAATTTAAATTTACCGTTATTATTACATCTTCTTTTTAATTCGAAGTTTTAGCAAAGTAAAAAAGGCTATAAGAAACAAATTAATGAACTTACCTTCAAGTTGATGGATATTTTTTCCATGTTTTCTATTTCTACTTCTCTGCTTGCTTTGGAATTGATAATTATTGGTTGTTTAATGGTTATCTTGAAATTTGTGGCATGCATATTTATTTTAATATATAGTACATATGCATTTATAACAAATAATAAGATTTATTCAGTATCTTTATACCCTTTGGAAATAAAACTAAGACCTTTTGGTGCTTCATTTACCTATTGGACCTCACTCTGATCTTTCTTTCCTTTTTCTTTTTCCCTTTATTTGAGTTGTTACTATTAATGGCCAATAGGTAATTAGATTTATCGAAATATTTTATCTATGTTTTTGCTCAATAAAATCTTCTGAATGTCACTCCTTCTCTCTCATTTCATTTCTTATTAAAATGGGATGTAGGTGTATGGTCTGATATACTTGTTAAAGTATATTCATCGGTAGTTTTTTAGTGAGTGTTTGGAGGAGGTAAAGACACTTATTTTCAGCTCTAAGGACATTTTATTGTGCTCTCATTCTTGGATTATGTTTTACCTCAAGTTGGAATTCTAAGTTCACAGTTATTTGCCCAGAACACTTTAATAACATTATTCTCTTGTGTTCAAGCATTTATTTTTGCTGCCTAGAAATATACTGCCATTCTAGATATCTAATAGAATTTCATCTGTATGCCATTTTTGAAAACATCACTCACAATTTATAGAATTTCTTCTTTAGCTTGAGGTTTTTATAGTTTTAATACTATACATGTTGATATGTATAGTATTTTTATACTCCACTCTCAGTCATAAAAACGCATGTTCTTTAATTCTGAAAATTTCTCAACCAATATCTCTTGGGATATTTCTTCCATGTTATTCTCTCTATTTTCTCTTTTTGGAATTTCCTAGATCCATTTTGGAGATTTCCAGCTGATATTTCTTTTCTTTGCCTTTTTGCTATGTGCTTTATTCTAGGTGAGTTCATCAGTCTATCGTTTTAATTCATCAACTCTCTCTTTAATGTCTTATCTTGCTTTTATCTTGGTTATTGGCACTTTATTTCAGACCACGATCTTCTTTTTTAGATTTATAATAGGTCTTCTTCATTTACACTTGCTCTTGTTTCTTATTTGCCTGGTCTTGCATCACAATTTCTTATCCTTTTTATGAACAGTATTCTAATTTTATGTTTTAATTTTTATTTATTCCTGATGTCAATTTTAGGTTGTTTCATTATTTTCATTTATTTGACGGTGACTCCTTCTTATTTTTATTTTTTATTATCTCCTTTGCTTTTTTATCAGACGGTAATACCATAACAAGTTTTGAGGGTGGCACATCTCATACATGTGCATGAATACCCAATCATCACACTTATGAATGAAACTAGGATCTGTCTTGTTTGTTTCAATGTTTATGTTCTTTAAAATTTCCATTTCATCTTGAATAGAATTTTTCATCCCCACCCTCACCTTCATCTCTGCACATTCTTCCCCATCTGGAGGATTTATGGATGCCTCCAAGAAGCTTACAGACACCCATCCAGAACTAGGATTTATGAGTGACATGATGCATCTATCTCGTTTTATGATAAAATTAGGTACATCTCAGATGAATCTGAGCTATCAAGTGATTCAGTTCAAGTCCTATCTTTGGGACTCTTTGCTTCCACTACACAGATCAACATCCTATATAAGCTGAGACCCCAAGCAGCAATTAATTTTTACCATCCCTTTTTCAAGATTGAGGCATTTTCTAGACTATGTCTTCATGAATTGAGCCTACTGGATTTTAGCTCCAAACACTTGGGGAGAGCTTTTGGTGTCTCATACATATTACATGTCAAACTGTTTCCCAATTTTTTGTGTCCCTCTGGACACAACTCAGTAGGCCCAAGACTTCAGTGCTCTCTTCCTTCTCTGAGCTCCATTTTGGATCACATAAATGCTTATATTGTTTGTAAATGGTAGGGAATTTACCTATGACAGTTATTTATCTTACTCAACTATTATTTAATAGGAAATTCTTACACAAATGTCCATTTATTCATTGCTGGGTTTCAGATTGCCTTCAAATTGTGCCAGAAAATTTCTGTCAAATATTTGTATTTTTCCAGAGTGTTGGGTATTTAATTTCCTCTGATACTCAAGGTTTTCAGGAGCCACTGACCTAACATGACTCTTTCAGTTAAATACATGCCATTATTTCCCAGGAAAAGACAAAGTAACCAGAATATATTTTATTTCTCTTTCAAGATGAATAATTACCATTTTATACCTTCAACAATGTTGGAGTGGCAACTTTAAAAAGGTTTGCATGAAATCCCTCCGAAGTAAAATTGAAATTCAGCTTCATGGTGCAATGGTTTGTTTGTTTGTTTCTTTGTTTTGACAGTCAAAGGAAGTTATTTATTTAATGACATAAACTGCAAATATTTAATTTAGGCAACAAGCTTGAAATAATGAGGGTATTCATGTTTTGGTTTCTTAACAACTGTGTCTTTCTGAGGTTATGGGAGTTAAACGCAGTTTGCTTGATGATGTAGTTGAATGCATTGTCAGCAAATGTGGGCTGCTAAGACATTGTTAGTGTTATACATTTAATAAGTGTTCAGTAAATGCTGGTGAAAGATGATGGAAGCCTATTGCAATTTATTCTAAGTGTTTTAATTGCTGAGGGAAAGCATCTAGTTCAAGTTTAATTCAAATATACCGTATGCAACCTTTACGGAGTCTTTTTTTTTCATGACTTAATTAAAAAGATCTAAAAATAAAACTGGAAAAAATATAAGTATATTGTTTAAAGCTAAAGTAAAAATGTCTGCATCATTTAAATCGAAGCACAAAAAAGTTCAAATGAATGAGGGAAGTTTGAACTGAGTTTTCATTTTGAAGCTTAGAGGGGATACAATGCAATGAACAATCTAAACTGTGATTAAGAAAATGCTCCCACATATAATACAACAAAATGAGTAAAACATCTAGGAATAAATTTAATAAATGAAGTACAAGACTTGTACATCAAAAACTACAAAACATTGTTGAAAGAAATTAAATATCTGAATAAATGGAAAGACTTTCAATTTTCACGGATCTGAAGTCTTAGTATTATTAGGATGACAGGACCCCCCAAATTGACCCACAAACTCAATGCAATCTCCCAGATGGATTTTTTGCAGAAATTTACAAGCTGATCCTAAAATTCATATGAAAATGCAAGGTATCAAAAATAGCTAAAATCATCTCGAAAATGAAGAATGAAGTTGACTCACATTCCCAATTTCAAACCACTACAAAGCTATAGTAATCAAGATAGTGTGGCACTGACATAAGACTAGACATATATGTCAAAGGAATGGAATTGAGTTGAGAGTGCAGAAATAAATCCTCTCATTTGTGATCGCTAGATTTTTTTTTTTTTACAAAAGTGCCAAGATAAGTCTGTGAGGGAAAAAACAGTATTTTCAACAAATGATGTTAAGATAACTGGGTATTCATGTGTAAAAGAATAAATTTGGTCTTCTACCTCAAACCATAAAAAAACTAACTTAAAATGAGTTATAGACCTAAATGCATAGAGCTAAAATTATGAAAATTCTATGGTAGAAGTAAATCTTCACTGCCTTGGTTTAAGCAATGGTTTCAGATCTGACATCAAAAGCATAAACAACAACAACAAAAATAGATAGCTTGGAGAACAGTAAAATAAGAAAAAAAAATAAAACTTTTATGCTTCAAGAGCACTACCAAGAAAGTGAAAAAAAAAATAACTAAAGAATGGGAGAAAATATTTACAAATAGTATTTCTGACGAGGAACTTCTATTTAGAATGTATAAAGAACTCTTAGAACTCAACAATGAAAGGACAAATCTCCCACTTAAAAAAGGGGCAAAAGACTTAATAGATATTTGGAGAATAGATATTTCTCTAAAACACATATTAAAATGGCCACTAAGTACAGGAAAAGATGCTCAACATTATTAGTCATTAGGAAAATGGAAGTCAAAGTCAAAATAGGGTACCTCTTCACGCCCACTGAAGTGGCTACAATAAAAAAAGATGAATAATAACAAATGTAGGAAAAATGTGGAGAAATTGAAACTCTCACACATTGCTGGTGAGAATGTAAAATGGTGCAAGCCCTTTGAAAAACAGTTTGGTATTTCCTCAAAATGCTAAACATAGAGGTTTCCATTCAATCCAGTAATTTCTCTTCTAGGCATATACTCAAGAGAAATGAAACCATGCATCAATATAAAAAATTGTACATGAGTGTTCATAGCAAAAATGTGGAAGCACCTCAAATGTCCAATATTGATAAATATATTAATAAAATATGGTATATCCATACAATAGAATATTATTCAACCATTAAAAAGGAATAAAGCATTGACACATGCTCCCACATGGATAATTCTTGAGAACATTATGCTAAGTGAAGGAAGTCCATCACAAATATCACTTATCATGGTTCTATTTATGGGAAATTTCCAGAAGAGGCAAATCCATGGAGAAAAATTGTAGGTTAGTGATTACCTGCAGTTGGGAGGGCCTGGGGAAGGACTGCTAATATGAATGGGGTTTCTTTTTGGAGTGTTGAAAATGTTCTAAATTTAGATTGTCGTGATAGTGGCACAACTCTGTGAATTCACTAAGAAACACAAATTGTATACTTTAAGTGATTCAATATTATGTTAAATGAGATATACTTCAGTAAAGCTGTAAATTAAAAGATTCTCATGCCTGTCATCCCAGCACTTTGAAATGCTGAGGCAGGAAGATCACTTGAGGCCAGGAGTCAATATAGAGAGACCTCATCTCTACAAAAAAATAAAAAAAATTAGCCGGGCATGGTGGCACTCGTCTGTAGTCCCAGTCACTTGGGATGCCGAGGCAGAAGGATCACCTGAGCCTAGGAGGTCAAGTCTGCAGTGAGCTGCCAGCATGCCACTGCACTACAGTCTATACAACAGAATAAGAAGACTTTGACTCCCCCTCCCCAAAAACGATTCAATAAATTTAAAAGTATTAAAACTTTATTTTTGTATTTTTTATGTTTTTTTTGAGTCTGAGTATCACTCTGTTGCCCAGGCTGCAGTGCAGTGGCACACTCACATCCACTGCAGCTCGACCTGCCAGGCTCAAGCGATCCTTCCGCCTCAGCCTTCCAAGTAGCTGGAACTATAGGCACGTGCCACCACATCCAGCTAATGTTTTGATTTATTGTAGCGATGGGGCCTCGCCAAGTTACCCAGGCTGGTTTCGAACCCGTGGCTCAGGCAATCCTCTCACCTTGGCCTCCAAAGTGCTGGGATTATAGGCGTGAGCCACTGCGCCTGGCCAAAGCATTAAATCTGTTTAAAGTTGTTTACTGATCAAAATTTTTTAAAGACAAAAGGAATCTTAGAGATGACTTACTTCATTTCTGTATGTATGTGTGATAAGCAACTGAGGACTAAAGAAATTAAATACATTTTCAGAAGGTATGCTGGTAGTTATAGTCCCCAAAATGCATACCTTATATTTTAATTTCAGAATGTACCAGTATTTGCTAATCCCCACATAAACCATCTACACAGTAAAATATGAAACACAGATGTGGTCATAATTCAGGTATCAAAATGTTCATATGTGACCTTACTTTTTTGTGAATGAGAAATACTAAAACTAGCAAGATAGAAAAACCTATACACAACCAAAAGATTACAGAAGCATATACTTACATACTTGGGATAATTTATTAAAGAAATATAGAATTGTCTTTGAAGGAGAGACTTTTTAATTTCTGTGCTGTAATGTCACATATGAATATTTAAAAATTATTATTTTAAAGTAATATTTTTAATTTTAAAGTAAGGACAAAAAAACCTTTATGCTTTCAGAACTTATTTCTATAACTTATTATAATTGCTTCCACATTTTGACTTCATGTAAAAGGAGAATAAACCATCTTTGAAAAGAAAGTTTGAATTTTTTCTGTTTGCACAGGCAGGTGATGGGAAATTAAATTAGTCACTCCCTTTCTCCTTTGCCGTACTTAGTTTTTTGTGTTAGTATTTAAGACTCCAATCTTCTTTTCTTCTTAGAGATTTGCATTAATTCAAACACTGAAAATAATTCTCAAATTTTAAGGAGGAGGGAGGTTTGGGAGAGCTCGTGTAGTCACAGTGTGTAAATGTATGACCTATAGGCTGCACACTTCTCAGAGATAAATTGTATTTGGCTTCTGAAATATTTTAAAAAATCTAGCCAATCTCTAAACATTGTGAGATCTGACATAAATTATCTGGATTTCTGGCTTCGCTGACCTTTCTTCCTGCATGGTGGTTATTAGCCGCCGTTGGGTACCTGCCACCCTTTTTGGGTGGACACAGTCCCAGGGGGCCAGCTTTACTCACTTACATTACCTTCCTGACGTATTAGCCATTTGGGTTTGCAACCTCTGACTTTGCCCAATTATCTACTTCTTTACTTTCTCCATAAAACACTCCATTAAATGAGTGTGTTCCTAGTGTAATAATTTGGAAGTCATTGTCACTATTGTGACAGTCTTTCGATCAAAAGAGCCATAAGCCTTGCTGACTATGTAAGAGAATCAAGTTGAATCTGCCCATCTACCACCAAAAAAAAAAAAAAAAAAGTAAACTTGAAAGTATTTTGAATCTATAGATAGAAACATTCTTGACGAAGGTAAAAATTGGTTTTGGAGATGATGAAAAAAAGTAAGGTGTCACAATAGTTTGTGGCCCTCCAAAGGACCAACTACATCTATGCAGTATATCTGTGGCATTAAAATGTCATGGGAGAAGGGGGAAAATTAGGGAAAAAAAAATTAAAGGATGTTGGGGGGGCAATTTAAAAAAAGAAACACTGACTTAAACGGTGGTCTCAGAAAAGTTAGTGCCTTGCCTGATGTTCTCCTGTCAGATGTGTTTCCTTCTTATGGGAAGAACTCTGAATAAATGTGTAAAGGAAACTAATCGAGTCAGAGTGGAGACACTGCCTTTAATCCAACACCACAGGAACCTATCTGATCCAAATGCAAAAATAACCAAGTTTATTTTCCAGGAAAGCCAAGAGAAAACAGGGACTTTTAACACTGACGACATAACTATAAATAGCTAGAGTACAACTGTTTTTGGAGAGCAATTTGGCACTGCCTAGTCACTCATACATGTGCATCACCTTTGACCTGGGGATTTCTCCATAGGGAAGGGAAATTTCTGCCTCAGTTCACAAAGATGCCTGCACAAGAATGTTCACCACAGTACTGTTTGTACTGTGAAAATGATTTAAAATGGAAGACAACTAAAAAGCCATTCTTTGGCTATTCTGGGTAAGCTGTTATAAACCTATGTAATAGGATTCTTAAAATATTTAGAATGAATAATTCCCTTTATCAGCATGAATAAACCTTTTGGCTATAATGTTAAGAGGAAAAAATCACAACTGAATAAAGTATAATATCATGTATATATATAAACTTAAAACACACACATAAAATAATACTGTATATCATCATTCTGGGTATATACATACATGGTAAAAGGATAATTTATGCACAGCAAGGATGCTTCCCTACTATAAGATAGTGGCTAATGCTGAAGAGAAAAGGGGTCAGGATGGGAGGGATAGAGCTATAATGGTATTGATAATGCTTTGTTTCTTTAACAAAAAAGAGGAGATTAATGCAAATATGGCAGAAGATTAACTTTGTTAAATTTGGGTGGTAAGAACATGAATATTTAGAAATTAGAAATGAGACATTTGAGCTGGGCATGGTGGCTTACTTGTAATGCCAGCACTTTGGGAGGCTGAGGTGGGAAGACTGTTTGAGGCCGGGAATTCGAGATCAGCCTGGGTGACAAAGCAAGACCTTGTTATTTTTCTACAAAAAAATAAAAAAATTAGCTGGACTTGGTGGTGCATGCCTGTAGTTCCAACTACTTTGGAAGGATCACCTGAACCCAGGAGGCTGAGGCTTCAGTGAGCCGTGATTGTGCCACTGCACTGCAGTCTGGCCAGGGTAATATGCTGCCTCAAAAAAAAAAAAAAAAAAAAGAAATGAAACATCTGATAGCACTATAGGGATTCAGAAGTGCAGATAAATTTTCTCAATCTCGTAATTGGTAGCTTGAAGAAATCAGATAATCTCATGCTCACTGGTGAAAACATTCTACTGAGGTAAGACATTATAAAAAATTCTACTGAGGTAAGAAACAAAAATTCCTACTAACAACTTGCTCTTCCAGTCAATGTGTCATGAGCAGAAAAAGAAGTAAGGCTTGTATTTATTGGACAAGAAGAGCCAAAAATGTTGCAATTTTATCTAAAAAAAAAACCCAACAGAATTAAATAATTATATTTAGAAGTAGATTTAGAGTGCTTAAGAAAACAACTCATCAGAAATTTGAAGTTTATTAATCAAGTTTTTTCCTATACTGCCTATACCCGATTCAAAAATGCAGTGAAAAAAGTATGTAATTCACAAGAGCAACAAAAATATAAATATCTAGGATTTAAAGAAATTATTCCCAGAAGCTATTGAATAGAAGTTATAACTTTCCGAATGATATGAACAAACACCCAGATAAATTGAGACATATCCTTTATAAATTATCTATTGCTGCATAACAAACCACCCCAATACTTGATTACTTAAAACTGCAGTGACTTGTATTTCCTCATGATTCTTTGGTATGACAAGTTGTGGTTCTTCTGTTGGTCTCTCTGGGATCCCTCATAAGGCTGTGTTCATCTGAGGGCTTGATTAGACTGCAGGTGGCCTCACCCACTTGTGTGGCAGTTGGTGGGGGACATCGTCTCTCCTCCAGTGACTCTGACCCTCCCATGGGCTAGAATGGAATTTTCATTTCAGGGTTTGGGAGAGAAGATGGAAGCTTCAAGTTAAAGCCTGGCATCAGAACTGAGTCTCGCTTTTTCCACATTCTGTCAGAAGGGTTGTAAGCCCTCCCAGATTCAAAGGGGTGGAGAAGCGGGCACCACTCCTACATTGTATGAACATAAAAAGACACTCTCTTTCAAATGGGAGTCAGGGCATCCTAGTCAGGGAAGAACATGTCACTGTTGAATAACCTACTACATGTTTCACATCACTGAATGGGAAGACTCAAGAATATAATGATGTGAATTATCTCCAAAATAATCTATAAACTTCAATCCAGTCCAATAAAAATCTGTATTGTACTTTTGTATAACGTAATTAGCTGATTCTAAAGTTCATCTGGAAGACAAAAATGAACACAGATGGTCAAGAAAAATTTCAAACAGAATAGCTTGGGGAACTTGGCCTAGAAGATATCAAAATTTATTAAAGCTTCACAATTAAAGCAGCATGAAATCAGTTCAAGAATAGGCACATAGATTAATATTTTTTTAAAATTAGGGAGTCAAGGAAAAGAATTGTGCATATGTTGAATTTTGTTATGATTAGGAGGTATTTCAAGCCAGTAGAGGAATACTTCAATCACAGAATTTATGAATTCATATCCTTTTTATAGCATAGACAAAAGTATATTTCGATGGTACCATAAAAATATTGAGGACATAATGGGAACATTTACTTTAATTTAAAAAATATAAAAGAAAAAATTGGTGCATTTGACTACAAATAAATCATGATATTCTATACAATGATGAACCAAGTGCAGAGCCAAGAGCTAGACTGGGAGAAAATATTTTCAATGCTTCTTAACAAGGAGTTAATATTCAAAATGTATTAAGAGCTTTTTAAAGCAATAAAAAAAGAAGCAGTAGAAGAGATTGAGCCAATAATTTAAACAGGCAATCAAGAGAAAAAATAATTCAAATAACCAAAAAGCAAACAAAGATGTTTAACTTCACTAATAATCATGGATTATAATCAAACAATGAAGACTTTTTTCTTTTATCAATCAATGTGGAAAAGCTTTAGGATTGATTCTGTTAAAAAATGACAGCCATGAGGAGAAAAGTTGGTCTTATATACTGCTCGTGGCAGTGTAGATTCTTAAAATAACTTTGGAAGGTGATTAGGGAACCTCTATTAAAATTTAAAAATTTTTACCTGTAATTTCACCTTTAGAGATCTATGCTTTATAGAGAAGCTCACACAGGCACAAAAGTTGCATGTACATGCTCATGGCAGCATGTTTTAGAAGCAGAAAACTCTAGCAATTGTCTATGTTTTGATTTATAAGTTAATAAGCAATTTATTAATTATCCACTCTAAAGAATATAAAGCTATGAAAAAAGGAATTAGGCCCATTTTATTGAATATACCAAGTGAAAAGATGCAGTTGAGACATAAATATTGGTCCCATTTATAGAAAAAACAATATTTGTATAAGTGAAAAAACAGAAAAACTGTTAAAAAGTTATCATCTCAAGGAGAAGAATAGGAAGGGGGAGAGTAAAGGTATATAATTTTCACATTATACTCCATGTATTCTTTTTTACTGCTTATATCTTTTATAAGAAGAATAAATGCATTTAATATAGTATAATTTTTCAATGGAAAAGAAATTATCCTCTCAGTTTTTTGTTGTTGCTGTTAAGTTCTAGGACATTTCAAAGGCTGTAACAAAGAGGGCAAGGGTTGTGGAAACTTTCTCACAAGAGAATATATTGAAGAAACTGGGGATATTTTGCTACATTTGCTCTAAAGAGTAGAGCTGTGACCAGTAGGTGAAAATCTAAGAGACAGATTGAAACTTTCTAAGCATTTGAGATACCCAAATGTGAAATGGTCTCTAGATGAAAGGCAGCGTGAGCCATTTGACTCTGGAAGAGGCAAGTAGAGACAGGGCACCCACTTGTTGGGTTTATTTTAGAAGCAATAACTGTACTGGTGGGTAGGTGAAGAAGGGGCCCGGAAGAAACCTTTTAAAACCAAGATTCTGGGATTCCAAATGTCCTGAGTGAAGGTTAACACAAGAATCATTGTGCAAGACCTCAGCTGTAGTCCATGAAGTGTCTTGGATTCTGTGAAGAACTAAGTCATCAGAACATCTAGCTCAATGAGCATAGCTTTATGAGAAAATGCTTGGAATTTGACTCTTACGTGTCCACAGATAAGTTCTTTGTTTTAAATTTCAAATCCTTTGCTGTTTAAGTACAACCCACAGACTAGAAGCATCAGCTTATTAGAAAATGCAGAAACTCAGACTTTACTGTAGTCCTAGTGAATCAGAACCTGCATTTTAACAAGATAGACAGGATTTGAGAAGCACTAATCTATTCATAGAATGCCTCTTATTCCCGTCTTCAAAGCCTGAAGAAAAACAACCCACCACATGAAAAAAAATCCCAAGTAATTAAAAGTTTTGATTTTTTTAATTGCTTATAATTAGGGAGAAATGATAACAGGAAGAGAGGAAATTATTATATATTTTTGTGTACATATGCAATTCAGATATGTATGTAAACATGAACAATATGAATATGTATACATGTATGTATACAAATATATGTGTGTGTGTGTGGGTGGGTGATCATTGACTATTTTACCTTTTTAAGAGAATTTAGAACTACCTCCCTCTCAACAAATGAATAACAGTCTCAATTTAACCTAACATTGAATAGAAAAAGATAAACATCTTTGAGATTTTTTTTTCATGCATATCACTTTGACAGCCATTATTACCTAGGACATCTTTAATGTCATATTCTATATTTTATTAATAATTCTATTGCTTTCGGCATGTCATTTATTTTTTTAAGTTTTACTCTATTCATCTTGATTTACTTGGCTTTTAGCAATTTTTTTCACATCAGTATTATTTGGGGGTGGTTGGGTGGAGGCAGGTTACTATAGAAGATGAGTGAATAACTTCTTGAAGTGCAAAAAGCTACTAGATAATTGGTTATTCTAATTACCAGCTAACGCCTTAGCAAAAGTATATTGGCTTCCAATTTATTGTACTATTTCCATTTCCTGAATCTTGATTTTTTTTCACTTGTGTGCAAAGATTTTCAATGGAAAAGGATGAATTCTGCAATGTATGGGGACATCATAGTTAAACCCTTTGCTGGATTTTCAAAAAACATTGCTTTTCATACACAGTTTTCTTAACAAGTTGTGTTGTCTCTCAGCAGGCTTTGCGGAGTTTAGAGCATATTCTACCCAACTGGCCCCAGATGGAAAATACTCTCTTGAAATTGGATGGCTTTTTAAGTGTAGCTCTCCACAGCCTGCTCAAAGAAAAAAAATAAGCTTGAACAGAATGCCTTTAGTAACATGGTCTATAATTCCCCCAGCATCCCACGTATTTGGATGTTTTTGCTTTTGGCAGCGGAATTTTTCTAATTTAATTAACTCATTAACGTTAGCAGATGACACAGTGTGAAAATTCTTTTCCCTAGCCACTTATCTAAATATTCTTCCAGTCCACTGGGGTTATGTGCACACTTTTTATTTATTTATTTATTCAATTTATTTATTTATCTGTTTTATTTTCATGCTGACTTTCCCCTTAAGAGTTCACGGGCAACATATAGATGTTACACGTAATGAATTAGAAACCCTTCTTAAAGCAATAAATGGAGACGAGGCAGAGGAGGGAAATAAATAGTGGGGGGAATCTTTATAAAAAAAGACCGGGAGAGAAAGAACAGATGGTTTGAGAAGACAGCCAGAGCTGAAATGCTTATCCCCGTCCAAGCCCTGCAATTCTGTCTCTTAGTTCTTAGTTCATACTCCAAAATGTAGCAGTAGTTTGTGTCTGGAAATCAGCTGGCAACACCAGGAATGGCAATAAAGGCAAGTCTTCTAGGATTAGCCCAAGCAAAAGTGAATCTTCCTTGCTCAGATCATGCACTTGCTTATTCATTCACATCTTTTATTTCACCTTACATTTTACTAATCAATATGTACATCTTCTCTCCCTGTTAGATGTTAGGATTCTTTACAATTTGAGGATATGTCCTTCCTCTCTTTCCCTCCCCTCTCTTCTCCCCCCTCCTCTTTGCTCTCTGCCCTCTCTTCTCTCCCTCCCTTTTCTCTCTCTCTCTCTTTCCCCCTCTCCTCCCCCTCTCTCTCCCTCTCTCTCCCCCTCTCTCTCTCTTTATTTTTTTAATGAAATAAAACAGAGCCTGGCACAGAATAGATGTAGAACAAATATGACTTAATTTTGACTGAAAGAAATGATTTTTGAGCAAATACCTAGCAGTTATAGAGTATCTACTTCAGTATTTTGAAACAGGCATCATTTTAATCCCCAGAATGACCTTGCTACGGCAATTTCTGTTGTTATTATTATCTTAATTTTACCAACAAGGAAACTGAGGCTAAGGAATGTTAAATAAATTGCTTAAGGTCATTGTACATGGCAGTTGAAGATTATGAACTCAAGGCTGTCCAGGATGCTGCCACCAAAAATGATGGTGACATGAGACAGTCAATCTTGATGAAGCCTCAAGCAGTGATGAGGAAACTTGTTTGTGTCCCCACTGAGAGTGAGACATAGCCCTGAGTTTTTGCAGCAAATGAATAAGTATTGGTAACACAAAAGGATGACATTGAATTGCCTGCTTGAAAAGAATGAATTTTATGGTACATGAATCATATCCCAATATTTTAAAAAAATATTAGGGGTTAGAAATTACTGAATCTTGGAAGTTAGGGGGGTTCCAAGAGCTTTCTCTGACCTATGTTCCTAAGAAGCTTCATTCACCCTCTTACCAATTTTTTTTTAACTGTTCAGGCTCACTGAGCTGCATGTTGAACAATGGCCAGGATTTCCAGATCCAGACTGTGCAGTTCCTGGGTTCCTCTATGTCAGACATAGCCATTTATCTGAAGGCCTATCTGGCATTTAGGCCATCAGCTAGAAGCTACTGAATATTCTCAGTGGGAAGTTTACTAAACATGAATGTAGGAAACAATTTTTTAAAACCAATTTTCAATATGATGCAGAATTTTCCTCTACTTTAAAGAAAAAGGATGTAGTCACGTCTTTCTGAGACTCTTTCCAGCCACTAATTTATCTGGCAAGGATGCACACCACATTTGGAAAATTTGTTAGCATTCCATCTTCTTCTAAATTACTTTCGGGGGCTGATAGGATTACAAAGATGTTTTTATGGTTGAAAATCACATGATTTGGTATTTTTTTAGTACTCATTTCCAGAATGGAACATTTTTCTGTGTGGTTGGTATTGTTCAATTAGAATGCATATGAATATACATACACATTCATATATACTCACATGTAGGCACACACACACTCATATATGCTTACATGCTTACTCATGCATGCACCTATACTCAACACACACATTTGTATACACTTGTACACATACAACCACACACAAATATATGCTTCCACGCACGCACATGCATGTGCATGCACACACACTCAACAAAAACACACACATGTAGGCACACACAAACACATTTACCCCTTTATATGACAAAGGTATGTATCAATAGAAGAAAATTATTGAGCCAATATATCTTATGAAAGGAGAATGCTTTGCATATGTGTTTAAACTATAAGTTCAGCTGCTTTCCCTTCTTAGACTTAGTAGATCAGAATAAAAAGATTTCAGTACAAAGCTGACTGGAGTTTCAAACATTCTATTTGGTAGCTATAAGTGAATCTTATGAATTCATAATTCCTCTTTTTTCCTCCTGTTATTTGCACTTGGAAGTGAGAGCAAGGTGTACATAGAGAGCAGGGAGAAGGAAGGAGGCAGTAGGCTTAGGAACATTTAAGTCATGATTTCTGCCACTCTTGACCTTGGCATTCGAAGTTCCTTCCCCGGAACACTAAGAGATGGCCTCACCTGTGAGTTTCTAAGACAGTTGTACATTCATTTGGAATCTAGATTTGATATTGCTATCTTTAGTCAACATTATTTTCTGAACAAAAGGAAAGACAGTTTAAGCAGGGCCACTGGTGAACCTGAGACAGTGGAGATAAAGAGAAAGGTGTTTATCCGAATTATTTGTGTCTAACACGTCTTTTCTTTTGGGACAGGGTTTGCAGATGATGAATTGCTGGGTGCAGTGACTAAAAAAAGGCAGTTGCTGCTGCCGACAACCGTATGTCCCTCAGCCCTTGAGAAAGGGATGGAGATAAACAAAGGAGTCAGAACATCATCCTCCCAATCTAGTACTCAATTGGCTGCACATTGAGATATTCAGGGATCTTAAAATAATGATACCTGATTCCCACCCCTAGTGATCCTCCTTTATTTAGTCTGGGGATGGGCCGTGATGTCTCCCCAGGTGATTCTAATATGCAGCAAAACTTGAGAACCTCTGCCTTTAACCATAGTTGCCAACCATGGCTGCTGTTACCAAGTTGATGTCTGGAACCCACACCTCCAGAGAGTCAAGTGATCTGGGGTGGCATCTTGGCATTGGTATTTTGAAAGGTCCTCGGGTGATTTTAAGATGCAGACAGGGTGAAAACACACTGAGTTATCTTGTCAAGGACAGGAAACTTGCTGCTTTTTAAAATCTGTCCTTGACGTGTTCTACTTTGCAGTTTTCCTTTGCATGCCCACTAAGTGGGAGCTGGTGTTTTGGGTGCTGCAGGGACTATACCCAAGAATTTGACACAGTCTCTGTTCTCTGGATGTTTATGAGGCTGCAAACAATTATATTTTGCATTGTTTGTTGCTTAATGAAGCTGACTGTAAAACATCTTGAAGCTAGATATGGAAGAGCTTTCTCATACATTATCTCATTGGAACCTCACAATAACCTGGTGAGAAAGGCATAAAAAATGTAAACTCACAGAAGTTAGGAATCTGCTCAAATTTATACAGCAAAGAAATCTGGGAACCAAATCTTCTAATGCCTAAGCCAGAGAGCTCTTTTAACTTGAACACTTTTCTCCATTTCTTCTGGCACAATCATTAATATATCAAAGTGAGAGTGGGGAGGGGAAGCAGGAGAATCAGAAAGGCAGAAATTGAGACAGAGAAAACCATGCTCAGAATATATGTGTGTGTGTGTGTCCAAGTGCATTCTGAGGGACTGTGCCTTTGAGATTTTATTCAATGGTGTGAATTTGTTACTATTTCTTGAAAATTATACAGGCTGTTAAAGTATAGCAGAAAACAGAAATTACTGACAACTTTAGAAATATTAAAAGTCTATCTAGCACAAAAAGGCCATTACTATCTATGAGAAATTTTTTTAAAAGAGTTTATTAAGGAAGGCCAACTTAGATTTCTACAGATAGATAACTAGTAGAAATAGTTTCATCAGCTAGGGATAGATATATGTGAAGGGGAGAGAGATCAGTATCAATAACCATCAGTCAATACGTGTAAGGATGCTTAATTTCCTGTCATCCTGCAACTCCTTGACCATTTTCCTCCCCGTGGAAGGAGGGAGAGGTTTTCAACCCATTGCTCTGCGGCAGATGTGTTTTTGTTGTTGTTTTGTTGTTGTTTTGTTTTTATAACCAGAGATGTGAGAAGGCATAGAAAAGACATGAATGCAAGTGGGTTATGGGACACTCTAAGTGAGGTTAAGGCTTAAACAGTAATTTTTAGCTGGGCAATTTTTAAAATTATGCAAAATGTTTTCTTTGAAGTTTTGAGTGTGTCTGTATGTGTCTGGCTAACAAACTTCACTGTTATAAATGTGTGTTGCTGTTATAAATGTGTGTAGTATGTCTTCGCTTTAATGATGTTATATTGCTTCCCTGCCCTTTATATGTTCACAAAGACAGCTGTCAACATGCATTCATTCATTTATCCACGCAAACAACAAATGCTCATCAAGTGTCTCCCACGTTGCTATGCATTAGGCATTATACTACCTAGGGGAGCACAGAACATAAAATGTCTGCCCTTCAGGGACTTAGTGTTCATAGAAAATAATTCCAGGCTATTATTTCAGAAGGCTCACTCAAAAGAATCCAGTTGTTTCCCAAGGAAGGCTCACTGCCTGTCCAAAGGCATGCATCTCCATGGAGTGTGTATCAAACACTGTCAAGCCTGGAAAAAGGAAACTTTCTAGATATTTCAATGAAAGAGGGATATAAAGCAAGGATTTTTTCCCCTGAAGTTGGTGAAAGGACTGGAGGGCAAAAGGAATAAGGTGGTAGCATTCACAGACTGGGACATGGCTACTATCCTTTCTTAGCTGAAATATTACAGGAATCACAGAAGTTGCTAGAGCCTGCCATCACCTACTGTTGCTGTTGCTCTGCCAGAACTAGGAGAGGAATGGCTGCTCCCTTCCTCTCACAGCCTCCCATTGGTAGATTTCAACATTAGTCCCCTGACCAGTGAGTCTTCGTAATGTAGTCTGTACCTGTACACCCTCAATACAGGGAGGAGTATAGCAGGGCAAGGTGAGTCAGAGAGAGAGCAAGAAGTTCCAACAGTCACATAACCAGCAAAGTGGGATAGGGTATGGAAGTAGCCATTGTCACCCAACATTTTCCTCTTGATGTTTCAGACTCAGGAATTCGATTGTTAGAACATTCAGGTAGAGTCAGGCTTTGAAATCTGACTGAAACTGTTATAGACTGAATTTTGTCTCCTCAAAATTGATGTTGAAGCCCTAACCCCCAGTGTGACTGTATTTGGAGGTACGGCATTTAAGGCAATAATTAAAGTTAAGTTAGGTCGTAAGGGTAGGGCTCTAATCTGATAAAACTGGTGTCTGTATAAGAAGAGTAGGAGACTCCAGGGATGTGTACACACAGAGAAAAGGCCATGTGAGAATGCAGTAAGATGGCTGCCATCTGCAAGCCAAGGAGTAAGGCCTCACCAGAAACTAACTCTGCTAGTGCCTTGATCTTGGACTTCCAGACCCCAGAACAGTAGCAAATAAATCTTGTTTGTATAATCAACCTAGTCTGTGTTATTCTGTTATGGCAGCCCAAGCTGACTAATACACTAGCTAAATATGTAAATAGTGAGTATAAAGAGTCAGATATCAAATTGCAAATCTGTACTAAAAATGTGATTTTTCAAAAGATTACCTATTTATATTTGCTAGTCAGCACATTCTTCTACTATAAATAAAACTACATGGGAGTCAAATAAAATTGGAAGGTTGCTTGATGACAGTGGTCTCCAAGAAAGTCAAGTAGTTGGATTGTACAAATGGTCCATGTAATCGCAAATGTCTTAGGGATCTAATATAGGAATATGGGATCTGAGTAGTCTCTAGCTGGATTCATCATTACAGAGTGTGTTCTGAGCTGCAAGTGAAATGGGGGGTGCAAAGTGGACAGAAACAGCTGGAAATAGGAAAAGCAGGCCTCCAAACACATTTTGATTGATGAATAGTTTTGCCTATGTTAATAGTATGGAACTAACTTTTTCTCTGAAAAATACTGTCTCAAGTTTGTTTGTAACTACTGGGCCCTGCCAACAAACATACATTATATGTTTAAAGAACTATAGTTAAAGAACTTTTTTAGGTGACTAAGATGATTGATAAGGCAAGTCCCTGAGTACTTCTATGAAAGCCGGGAAAGAAAGGGAAGCATGGCCAAATGGAGTTGTCTTGGAAGGTCCTGTGGGGAAGATGAGACACGAGCCAGGCACTGAAGCAATGGGAGGATTAGAGCAGATGGAGGTGAGAGGTGTGATCAAAAGCATGGTGTCAGAAATGAGCTTAGTGTATTGGGGATTGTAAAAGACTTGTTGGCAGGAAGTAAACCTTGCAAATGATGTTGAAAAATTTGGATTTTATCCTGAATTCCAATTAGACTCCTAGGAGTTTATGAGGGAACCAGTGATGTATTAAAATTAGTGTTCTTAAAAGTGAGAGATGAAATGATGAAGATGGAAGAGAGAACCTATGCTGGAAAATGAGTTCATCAGTCTTCCATGGTTGGCTATAATTTGGGCATTCCTGTCATGGGCACAGCCCTCCTGATGGAGGAAACCAAGAGGAAGAGCCCACGTGCTGTGGGCTGTGAGGTCTAGTGTGTTTGATCCACGTCAGACTTGGAGCAATTGAGAGTGATTTTTCTGATTTTATAAAATACTAATTAGTATAGCATTTTATTAATTTCAGCTCTTCTATATTAGCAGTTTAATGGCTATCTTTGTTTATGAGGATTATGAGCAATTTCTGTACCTTAAAGAACCTTCTGAATCATCAGGGACATATGGGATTGTGTTGACTAATAGTTCAGGTTAACTGTTTTTAAGTATAATATGAGGGCAATTATAAGTTACATATGAGTTGTAATTTACTGCCTTTAAATCATTTTCATATACATCATTTGATTGCTATTATTATGCTTTTGTAGTTGAGAAAAATATGAGTTTCAGGGAGGCTAAATGACTTGTCCAAGGTCTCTTGGCTAATGGGTAAGAAAGCCTGGACTGTAATCTATTTCTTTTATTTCAAGCCTTTTACCTCTTGGGGAAATTTGGAAGCTAGCATTTAACATGTTTGATGAATCCTTATTAACCAGAATACTTAATCATTCTAGAACAAGCAATCTCAGTGAAGTGCAGGGATGAATTGTATCTGATATGGTAAAATGTGGTGAGTGTTCCATAAGTAGTCACTGACAGTAGTGACATCATCCACCATTCATTCTGTCCCAAAAGGAAAGTATCTTACAATGTTCCTCAAATATTTTTAAATTAAATATTTTTAAATTAAATATTGACAATAATGTTCATGTTTCAGTCTCCACTCATTGGGTCTTAAGCTCAATAACTCTCGGCTATGGAGCGTGGTTTTGTCAGTTTGATCTCATGGAATTTGCAGACAGCATCTATGTGCACAGTTACAGAATGATTCTGGCTGATAGAGGGAGGTCGGGTTTGGAGCAAGTGTGGCATGAAACGGACTGTTTGTTTTTTTCCACAGTCTGCTGATTCAACCTGCAAACCCATTCCCCAACAACATTAGCAAAACCTATAAAAACACAGGGGCCACCATAAAGACAACTCTGACATTTGTAACCCGGAGAGTCTTTTGAGTTGAGAGAGCCCTGTTCTATACTTATTATTTGGAACTGGGTATTTTTTTTTTTTTTTTTTGGTTTCAACACTTGTTTCTGGTTAGAAGGTGAAAAACAAAGGCCTAAACATTGTGCACTTGGATAGTAAAACACATGTTCACTTTTTGCAGTGACCCTGGAAACAGACGGGGGATTCTTATAAATCACAAAGGAAAATAAATAACTTCACCCATGGAGGGAAAGAGACAGCTCGAGAAAAGGGACTTTGGAAAAAGGCTGTCTCTAGACAGCAGTCTTGTGGTAAGTACTAAATGTTCATTTACCACTCTATATGTTTTGGCTGAAAATGCATTATTCTTTGATTGTTATTTCCTGAGCCCCATGCTTTTGAAACCTCTATTCCAGTTACCCCATTAGCAATATCCCCTGGGATTTTATTTCATTTATTTTTTGCAAACTCAAAAGCCAGCAAATTATTGGAATGTTTGTATAGTGTCTTAATAGGCACATGTCATAATCTGTCAACATTATATATAATTACATTAATTCCAGTGAAGTTGACTTTAGCCTATACAGAAACACTACTGTACAGCAGATGCCAAATGCTAAGCCTATATATAGTTGTTCCATCCTCCATTTATCTGAACTTTGGGGTAAGTTGAACAAGAACTCAATGCAGCTCAAATTCTGAAGAGTCAAGAAAGTCTCTGAGATCTTCTTTGGTATGTAAATTAGCTCTGTTGTCCATAAACTTTCTTTCCAAGAGTTTTAACACAGATAACACATCATTCTTAACATCCTTGCTTTGTTTGTTATAAGAATCTGGTTGGTCTAATGAAACAGACTAAGTCATTGATTTCTGAAGGTTGGCTACTCTTTCACGTCTCTGGGCTAATGTGTGGGTCACCTCTTCTGTTCAGTAGTACAGGTGAGCAGAACAAGAAATAAAATCAAGCCAGTCACTCATTTCTCTTTTGCTCATCTAGTAAACTAGAGCATTAGCTTGGTTCCTTCTTTTGCATGTTCTGTAGGGATATGCCTTATTCATGATAGTCTTACTCTGACATGTACAGATTAGCTATTGACCCCATAATGGCTGATGCTCCACTTCACAAACTATTCATACATGTGAGTTTCTGAGAATTGAGGAAAGGATTGCATTAAACTTTTATGTCAAGTTCTTCTCCTGTTATTATCAATCAACATCTGTGTCTATATATGGGCTGTGCATTGACCAACATACCTTTAGACGCTAAAAATTTATGTAGTATTTTAAGTTCTCCTTCCCATAGATGTAACCCCATCTTGCTGTCTCCAGGTAAAATGTGGGGGAAATGGTGTGTGTGTTTGTGTGTGTTGACTTCTGGGGAAACTTGGAATAAAGAGATAATTTCTCAGCCTCTCCATTGCAGAACAAAAGCACTTCTAACATACCAACATGCTGAAAAGGTCTGTTTTAGTCTTAGTCAAGGGACAGAGACAGCCATATGGTATGATGTGAGCAGCTCAAGAAAGAGTCTGTTAACCTAGAAATGTCATCCTTATTGGTTGGTCCCCAAAGTCATAGATTTCTGCCTTAGATCTCAATAATATGCAAATACCCTATAAAAGCAAACATAATAAACCATTGTCTTTCAATAATTCATAGTAGCAATCATTAATAAAAAGCCTTGGATCATTTCCAAATGTCAGCCGGATAAGCAGAATTTCATTGAAGGAATTGGTAAACAGAAGGATGCAGAACACAGAACATTAAGATGCAGGGCTGGATAGGACAAGGCAGGAGAAGGGAACGTGGGTTACCAGGAGGGTATTGGGTACCTGAAAATTAGAGAAAGAGAAATAGTGTCAATGAAACCTGTGCCCACATTTAGATTTTGCCTGGAGACAGCTTCAATATGGGTATAAATAAAATCCTGTCACATTATCAGTGCTAGCTGAAAACCCAGAACCAAGTTTGCATTCCTCTTGGCATATGGCTATACCCTGAGACTTGGGGTGCCGTTAATCTGTTTCTTGACTTGTTGGCATAGAAGAATGCTGTGAAAATGAGAACTTGTTGCTTGGCACTACCTGAGAAACTTCACCCCATCAGATCTCCCTATATCATGCCTAGGACGGTTTTTACACCAGTGAAATATCTTTCTTGTTTCCTAGAGGCCGATTGTTGATCTGCATGCCCAGATGGGAAAATTCTGAGAAAGGATGTCCTCTTCTGTGACAATATGTGTGTGGGTGCTTACATGCTGTTCAATACCATAGTGCTTAGGCCAAGTGACTACAATCTTGCCCTCGGTTTTAGTATTTTGTTCTCTCCTTCAAATAAAATGCTACTGCTGGGATGGTGATGACAAGAATATTCTTTTTGAGTTGATTTTTTGGTAGTGGAAACCATTGAAACCACCTTAAATAAATTTCAGTTGCCAGAAAGAGAGCTAGACTGGGGCTCAGATCAAAGGTGACTGGCATGAAAAGAACTTGAACCCAAGACATTGTCTTCCTCTTTGGCTCTATGCTGAAATCACACAAATAACCAGGTAAGAAGCAGGTGGCAATGATTCTAGATAAGAGCTTCTGTGAAATATAAGAAAAAAAACCCTGATATCACATTACATTCTATATTCCCAAGGCATGTTTTCTATTTTATTTTTTAAATCACAGAATGCTAAAATGAAATGGTTTATCCAGTCCTTTCACTCTGCAGAAGGAATAGGTAAGGCCCAGAGAGGTTAACTGCTTTTCTCGAGTTCACATAACTAGGATTACACTAAGAGTAGAACACAGGTCTTCTACCTGTCACTTCTATTTTTTATCTTTCATTACATACTGTCCCAAAGAGACAAGATGTGCTTTTGGGAAATTGAATAGAGGAAAGAAAAACATATTAACTTCTTAAGTCTTGAAATTCCATTGCAGTAATCATCATGACCCATATTTTTGAGAGTTAGGGGGCCCAGAGGTAATTTTCACTTTCAGATTTTATAGGAGAAATTCCTCATAATGTACTGCAAGAATAAGGTACTATTAACTTCATTACACTTTTTATTTTATATAATCAAATCATTGAAGTGTTGAGTAGAAATTATAGCTCCCTTGCAATGGCTTTTAAATTTTTAGGTTGGAGGAATCACAGAATAAAAAACTCACAGTCCAAATACTGAAAAAAAAGTTTTCATTGGAGGAAGCAAGTTTGTGGTCCTTAGTCACATGGCATGGGATGGGGGTTGAGAGAGAGCGAGAGTGTGTGTGTGTGTGTGTGTGTGTGTGTGTGTGTGTGTGTGTATAGAGGTGCACATATTCACATGCACACACATGTACCCTGGTAATTCATTGAAATATTTTTTGATGCTGATAAGTTTTTACTTTTTAAGTCACCCTTTTTAAGGAGAAAGTGGCAGGTAAGTGAAACAGAGATGAAAAATATGTTTCAATGGGGGAGTAAAGACCCGAAGAGGTCCACGAGTGACTCCGTTTTCCTCCACCCGTAAGAATGTGTCAAGTAGCCATATATTCACAGCAAGCACGGCCTCCTCTCTGATAACAATAAAAATCACCCCAGAAATCAAGGCCGCTTCTTGACCCTAAACTGTTCAGCCCTCCTCAGGATGCTTTTTGATCAGAAAAAGTCATCATTTCACACTGTGCTTTTTTATTTGCCAGACTCATTCCTAGGCTGCCACGTATAGCCGTTTGACACTTGTAGCTGTGATAGCATTTTGCTGATGAACATGCTGGTGGGAAACTTATCTTTTTTGCCAGTTTACATTTCAATAGCAAACATTCTCTTTTAATTTGGGGAGGAAATAATTTTGGCTTTTAAGCATAGATGAAAATAGTAGTTTCTCCTAAGAGTTGTTGTTAGTACCCTCTTTCCTTCCTCCCCCACCAAAAGAAGACAAAATGTTGGCCGTACTGTAACCTCAGCTCTGACAGCAATACAATTTTGACAGACTTGTAGGGGCAAAAATGTACTTACACATGTCCTTAGATTCATTCTTCATCCTTTTGACTGTCTGCATCCAAATCATTACGGTAACCAGGCCTTCTACCACATGCATTAGCACAAAGTCAATCAGCAAGCATCACTGAAAATCAGTTAAGGAGATGTGCTGGATGGTTTTTGTTTTTCCCTCCACATCCATTCCTCATCCTTTTCTACCTTGCTCTGCACCCCTGGAAGATGTACCACATTGCCCTTGCCATCTGGCTTCTAGTTGGCTTTGGCCAATGGGAGGAACTAGGAGGAGATCAAAGGCTGAGGTATTTATTTTTCTGCTCTTTTGCCAACTGGGCTTTTCTGCCTAGAGTGTGGCTTTTGTTGGAAAACCCCCTCCCACAACCCCAGCTACAGATGTCACTACAGCTCTCTCCATGCACTGGCACCTTCTCTCTCCCCACGCCCCTGCAGGCTTCTGGGTGGCCGGTAGTCTTTCTCTTACTGGTTTGCCTTAGCTCTGCCCACAGCTTCATAAACAGTTTCTCAACCAAACTTTCCATAGTTAGATGATGTGAGTGTGCCATCTCTTTCCTAGAGGGTTCCGCTGCTCCCCTGTATACGAGGAGATGTACTTCCTCAAGTGTTTCTAGCTTATCTGTGGAAGCTGTCCGAACAGGCAGAAAAAATTACATAGCATGGAGATCAGTGGTGTGGCACTGACAGTAGTAGGCGCTGAGATCACCCTAGGAGGATGTAAGGAAGTGCCAGGGAGTTGTGGAATTTAGAGCTGTGCATTAAAGCAAATGAAGATAATTTGGTCATCAAGGACAGATATGAGAGAAGGAAGATGTAGCCCAAGGATATTGTCCTGCACCCTTTGGTCCCAACTCATGTCATTACTGATATTTTTTTCTCCCAGGAGACTTCTTTCTCACATTGAGTTTAAACCTCTGCTGTTTTATCTCCAGTCATTCCCCCCTGCTTAGTGACTAGAAGTAATTCTGAAGCAGAGGTCAGCAAACTTTTCCTGTAAGGGTCCAGACAGTAAATATCTCAGGCTTTACAGGCCACACAAGTAGTTGTAGCTACTCAACTTTGCTGTTGTAGGAAGGCAGCCCCAGAGGACACATGGATAAATGGGAATGGCTATATTCCAATAAAACTTTATAAAATGTGGCACATACGCACAATGGAATATTATGCAGCCATAAAGAAGGGCAAAAATATAGACTTCGCAGCAACTTGGATGAATTTAAAGTCAATCGTACTCAGTGATCTATCACAAAAACAAAGAAGAGAGTACCATATCTTCTCACTCATAAGCGGACCTTGAGCAATTATAATACTATAAGAAAACATTTGGCAGTAATGGAAAAGTGTTAGGGGAGGGGTGGTGGGATTGGCAGTTGAGGGAAACTGCTAGGGGAAGGAGGGACATACCTCATCAACAAGAGTACCTGTATAATCAACATTGGTATACCCAACCTTGAATTGTACCCCACATCTTTAAAATTAAAAAAAAGTTATGTTTATACTATCCTTAGGTCTATTAAATGTTAAATAGCATTATGTCTAAAAATAATTTGAATACTTTAATTAAAAATGCCACTAAAACATGCTAATAATCATCGTAGTCTTCCGTGAATTATAATAATTTTGCTTGTGGATGGTCTGGCCTCAGAATTGATGGTTGTTGACTGTTCAGGGTGGAAGTTGCAGAAGGTAAGCGTGGCTGTGCCAATTTCTTAAAAATATATGAAGTTTGTCACATTGATTGACTTTTTCTTTCATAAAAGATTTCTCTGTAGGATGCAATACTGTTAGATAGCATTTTATCCATAAGGAAACTTCTTTCAAAATTGGAGTCAGTCCTCTCAAACCCTGAAACTGCTTTATCAATTACATTTATGGAATATTCTAAATCCTTTGTTGTAGTTTCAACAATGTTCACAGCATCTTCACCAGGTATTGTCTCAAAAAATCAATTTTCTTGGCTCATCCATAAGAAACAACTCATCCATTCAAGTTTTATCATGATTATGTAGCAATTCAGTCACATCTTCAGCTCCACTTATAATTCTAATTCTTTTGCTATTTCCACCACTTCTGCAATTATTTCCTCAACAGAAGTCTTAAACCTCTCAAAATCATTCTGAGGGCTGGAATCAATTTCTTCAAAATGTCTATTGTTGATATTTTGACTGTCTCTCATGAATGATGAATGTTCTCAATGGATCAAATTACTTTGCTCAGATCCAGAGGAATCATTTGCTATGGCAGGAATATTCCTATGAGATGTATTTTTAAAAATAATAAGCAATGAAACCACAAATTAACCTTTGATCCACAAGCTAGAGAATAAATGTTGTGTTAGCAGGCATGAAACCAACATTAATTTCCTTGTATATTATCATCATAGGTCTTGGGTGACCAGGTGCATTGTCAATGAGTAGTCATATTTTGAAAGGAATCTTTTTTTTTTTTTTCCTGAGAAGTAGCTCTTAACAGTTGCCTTAAAATATTCGGTAAACCATGCTGTAAGCAAATGCACGGTGACCTAAGTTCTATTGATCTTTTTTATAGATATAGGCAGAGTAAATTTAACATAATTCTTAAGGGTCCTAAGATTTTTGAAATGTAAATGAGATAAATGAGCATGTCTTCATCTTAAAGTCACAAGCTGCATTAGCCCCTAACAAGTTAATCTAATTTTTGATCTCTATCTATGAAAGTTCTAGATAGCATCTTCTTCCAATAGAAGACTGATTTATCTACATTAGAAAACCTGTTGTTAGCCGGGCTCGGTGGCTCAGCCTGTAATTCCGTGCCTTTGGGAGGCTGAGGTGAATGGATTGCCTGAGCCCGTGGGTTCGAGACCCTCCTGGGAAACTTGGCGAGACCTCATCTCTACAAAAAAAAAAAAAAAAAAAAAAAAAATTAGCCGGGCGTGGTAGCGCGCGTCTGTAGTTCCAGCTACTTGGAAGACTGAGGTGGAAGGATCGCCGGAGCCCAGCAGGTCGAGGCTGCGGTGGCCGGGAGCGGCCACTGCACTCCAGTCTGGGCGAGAGTGAGACTCCAACTCAAAAAAACAAAACAAAAAAAACCCTGTTGTTTAGTGCAGCCAACCTCCACCTATTATCTTAGCTACATCTTCTTGATAACTTGCTGCAGCTTCTATGCCAGCATTTGCTATCTTATCTTGCACTTGAACATTATGAAGACTTCTTTTTTTTTTTTTTTTTTTTTTGAGTTGGAGTCTCACTCTGTCACCCAGGCTGGAGGACAGTGGCAAGTTCCGCACCCTCGATCTGCTGGGTTCCTGCAATCCTTCCACCGTGGTCTCGCCAAGTTGCCCAGGTGGGTCTCGAACCCACGGGTTTAGGTAATCCTCTCACCTCAGCCTCCCAAAGTGCTGGGATTACAGGCTGACCCACCGACTCAGGCCAACTTCTTTTTTTTAACCTCTTGGATCAACCTCTGTTAGCTTCAATCTTTTCTTTTGTAGCTTACTTACCTCTCTCCCGCCATAGAATTGAAGAGTTAGGGACTTGCTAAGTTAGGCTTTGACTTAAGGGTGTGTTGTGGCTGGTTTGATCCTCTTCAGACTACTCAAACTGTCTCTATATCAGCATTAAAATTATCTGTTTGTCTTATTTGTGTGTTCAGTAAAGTAGTACTTTTAATTTCTTTCAATAACTTTTTCTTTTCATTCACAACTTGGCTGTTTTGCTCAAGAGTCTAGCTTTGGGCTTATCTCAGCTTTCAGAACTCCTTCCTCACTAAGTTTAATAATTTCTAGTTTTTTATTTAAAATGATAGATGTGTGTCTTACTTTTACTTAAACACTTAGAGGTCATTGTAAGTTATTAATTGGCATAATTTCAATATTGTTGTGGCTCAGAGAATATCAAAACCCAAAGAAGAGGCGATAAATAGTTAGAAGAGGTGATGGCTAGTTGATGGGGTAGTCAAAACATGCATAACATTTGTTAATTACATTTATAATCTTACATGGTCATAGTTCATGAAGCCCGCAAATAATTTCTCCAAAGATCACTGATAAGAGATTACTATAACAGATATAATAATAAAAAATTTTAAATATTGCAAGACACAAAGTGAGCACATGCTATTGGAAAAGGCAGCAATAAACTTGCTTGACACAGAGTTGCGACAAACTTTCAATTTGTGAAAAAGATTCAGAATCTTCAAAGCACAATAAAACAAAGTACAATAAAATGAGATATGCCTGAATAGACATATGTGTGTGTATGTATATACACAAAATTATACATCAATTGAAAATGGGTATATGTTCTGACAAATATGTCATTAGACAATTTTATCACTGTTCAAACATTATAGATTATACTTACGGAAACCTAGACGGGACAACCTAGTACACATCAATGTCTTATGTCATAATTTATTGCTCCTAGGCTATAAACCTGTAGAGCATGTTGCTGTATTTAATACAATATGCAATTGTAGCACAATGGTAGGTATTTGTATATTTAAACACAGATAAGGTAAAGTAAAATATGCTGTTTTAATCTTATGAGATTATTGTATATAAAACAGGGCAATGTTGTTATGAGGTACATGACTACATGTATATATGTGTGTATGTGCGTGTGTGCTTATGCTTTTTACATTCTAGCTCCAGTCAAGCATCCTAGCCACAACTGTGTACTCTCCTTCAGACCATATAATTTTATACTCATGTGTGAAATCTTATATTGTAACTTCCTTTTATTATGTTAAAATATACTCAGAAGCTTTAATTAAGGAGTTTTAAAACTAGAATTATGGCAGAATTTATCTTTTGCTCCTTTCTATACTGAATGCAAAAACATATTATACTGATTTGCTCTCTGAGGTTAGCATTTTTATATAACCCGTGACCAAGAAAATGTGAGTAGAAATGACATATATTATCTCCGGGGGAAAATATCAATTACTAATGTTTGAATCTTTTATTTACTTTTTCTGCCCTACAGAAGCATAAAGTTGGGTATCCAAGATATATGTATGCAAAATGGTGGAAGCTCTTTATGTCTGGCTCTTATAAAGGATCATTGCTCTGACACCACTTAAATTTGCAAGGAGATTTACCTAAGTGTCAACTCACTGAGATTGGCGAGTTGTTTGTTGTCACAGCATAACATAGTCTATACAGATGAAAGCAGAAACTTTCTCACTTTGTCATGTTTTATTATCCTCTGTCTTTTACCCTATGGTAATGAATATTTTCTTTAACACTGAAAGGACTTGTATGTTCATTTTCAGGGACCAAGGAAGAGAGTTAGCTAGTGTGATTTCCTTTACTGCAAAAGACCCTCAAGTGAAAAAGTAGAGAAAGGGGGCAGAGTCCCCTTGGACTTATGACTATGGTTTCTGCTCCTTATTCCATTTCTTCTTCAGCGGACTTTACCGCTTTTAGTTTGTAGGAAGAGGCAAGGATTCTAACTCATACACTGTTCCTCTTCAGCAGCTGGTAGTCTATTCCCACTTATAAAAACCATGGCAGACTGGGTTCTATTTTCTTTAGAAAAATAATTGCTTCACCTAGTGGTGTGGATAAACGTGGCTGTAAGCCAAATTCTATTAGTAAATATGGTTCATTGAGGCTGATTGTGAACATGCCTGTAGGAGGTCAGGCAGGGATCAAAATGAAGGTATATTCAAGCATGACATTTCATTGCACTCCTCTGCTCCAACACAAATCCTCCAATATTTGAACTCATTCAATATCTGCTTTGGAGACTCTACTCTGCTTTGTAATTGTTTAAGAATGTCCTTTGTTTGTAATTGTTTAAGAATGTCAGAACTGCACACCCGATTCTTTCTTTTTTCGACTGACAAGTAAAATCTGTATATATTTATGGTGACTATTATGATGTTTTGATATATGTATACATTGTGGAATGGCAAAATTAAGCTATTTAACATATACATTAACTCTTATACTTCTCTTTTTTTGTGTGGTGAGAACACATAAAATATGCCCATAGCAATTTTCAAGTATACACTATATATTATTAAATATAGACACCATAATGTATGAGAGATCTCTTTTTTGTTATTTTTGAATTTTTATGTTCTGCTGAACAAGTTCTGTATGCCGGAATGAGTATGACAAGTTTTTTCAGACATATATACACATATCTAGTATAAAACAAGTAAAACTACATACCTTTATGTAGGAAAATATTAAACCAATCAGCCAATAAAAATTTTTAATACATGCCATATTAGCAGAACAGCATAACGAATGCAATTTTGTATTGATTTGTGGTCATCCTGACAATATAGTATTTATGAACTACTGACCCACAATCCATATTGGGAAACAATCAACTTTGAGAGAGAAAGTATGAGAATAAGTTAGATTTATGTAAAGATTTTAAGGGTTTTAGGCTCGTGTTTTACTCATTAACATTTATCCTGGGTATTTGCAACTTGATATATTGCATATCATATTTATTCATAACTTTATTTTCAATATGCTATTGATAGGCTATTCTGTCATAGATAGATAGATAGATAGATAGATAGATAGATAGATACTGGAGACGGAAAGGTTGCAAATAACACAGCTGAGAAAAATAAGTGAAAATAGAACAGGCCAGGCTCATTCTGGCAAGAAATTGGATGTTATAATAGATCCAAATTTATTTTGGGAATTTGTTATAATCCCCTAGATGAAAACACCATGAAGTTGGGGAAATGGTCTGTGAAATAACAAGAGCCTGTGATAAAGAGGAAGAGAACTGATGAAGGATTTTAATTACTTAGTATAAAGCCAGAAAATTAAAAAAGTCTGGTTCAAAACTATGTATTGTTGCTTCATAATCAATCATATTACTCCCATTACCTTTTTTACTCAAATTAGGACAAAATTTATGTATAATCTCAAACACTACATGTTTTCAAATTATCTGTTTATTTCACATTGATAAAATTTGTTTTTTATTTACTTGGCAGACATATTCTAAATTTTTAATCAATTTGGTTGTTTACAAATAACAAAAATGGAAAAATAGTTAATAATAATCACATATCTATAAAATGATTTAGTCACATTCACATTTTTTACTTAATATAATCCAGATTGAAGTTAATTTTATAGTTTTTTCTTAGTTAAAAATAATATTTTGATCATTGTTAAAAAAAAAAAAAACAAACGAGAAAAATTCTATGGTTGCTATGAAAATAAAAATGAAAATACATTAGTTTGTATGTTTTCAAAAAGGAACTGTTATAATTCAAGAAATTTAGCTTACAAAAAGCATTGGGAATATGTCTAGATATGTTTTGGGTTACACATACAGTTGAATGTTAAAAAGAAAAAACACAATAGAATGTCAATAGAAGAATGCTGAATTTAAGTAATAGCACTTCACTTAAACTGACCAGATGAAGTTGAACTGAATATAAAATTATCACCCGTATGTTTTTTACCTGAATTTACTGGGACACCTTTTATTTATAGAAAAAAATGAAAAGAAACATTCGAACAGTTAGATTTCCATCTTTCTGGATTTTGTTAATTGATATAACTTCTTGGATAGACATCTCTAATTATTATATGTTGAAATCTCTTGATATATAAGTAGATTCTTTTCCCTCAGTTCACTGGTATAAGTATTTTCACAGGAAAAGACCTAATCAGTATAGCAAGATATATTTTGCTCACTGATCATTGTGTTTCAATACTAATATAATATATGACATTATATTACACGTGTCAAAGAATAAAGTCATTTTATGTGATAGGTTATATAATTAAGTGGACCGTAGGTGAATTCAAGCTACATCCTCTACACATGTGAAAACCCAGGTTCTAGGACATTGAATTATTTTACTGCATCAAAAATGTAGCAAAGAGCTACATTTAAAAAATTTTTTTAATCCATTTGTCCAACTCTGGCGTGTGTTAGTCTAACACCTTGGGCATGTTCCTTATCCTCTAAAATATCTCAGTCCCTTCATCTGGAAAATGAGGACAATAATAGCACCTACCTACCTGGAAGTCTTATGGAAAGAGTTAAATGAGATAACAAAATGCTTAGAACCATGTCTAGCATGTAGCAAAGTGACAATTTATATATAAAAGTGAGCATTCATTACTTTCAATTGCTGTTTTACTTTGAAAGTCAGAGACAAATGATTTCTTTTAGGTACTCATTGCTTCACTTATAATCCCTGGGGCTGGAAGAGAAATAATATAATTGGCTTCCTCTTGGGTTATTGTCCTTATTGAGAAGATTTGGTGTCTCTAAGTCTATAAATTCATACTCAAGGACTTAGTAAGAAAAATGTATATCAGCTATTATTTCAGCATTTCAACACTTTTTTCAGGTAGATACTTCTTTCTGACTGATAGTGTATAGAAATGTTTTCTCCTTGATACAAAAGTGAGGCAGATATTTAAAAAACAACTACTAACCTTATTATAGATTCTCAGTAATAAATTTTTCTCCTGAGTATAAAATGCAGGCAAATTTTGCTCAGGAAAATTAACATTGTCAGAAATAACATTATTACTCACTCAAACAACATCATTAAAAAAGTAGTTGATTTTTCTCAGTTTTCATCAATCATGTATTACAGATACCTTTATCCTATATAATAATATTTATGGCTAAGTAGTGATGCATAAGCTAATGAAGAGACTAGTTAACATAGAATATGACAATACATTTTATTCCTGGACATTTTCTGCACCATCCAAGTCAAGAAATCCATATTAAGCCCTACTGTGAATTTTAAAGTATTCTCTAAACTTCTTTAATTACAATCACTTCCAAAGTTGCCTTCCATAAATTTTACCACACTTAGAACAGAACCCTGTGATCTCATCCAAAGCTATTTGATAAGATGGAATTTAGAGGCAAACTTAAGAAATAGATTGCTGCTGACAACATTGTCTTTTTGTATTGGAATGCCTCTAATCTGAACTCATCCTGTGAGCTCTTAGCACAACAAAATCTTTTTTCATCCACAAGTCTTGAAAAAAGTTGAGTTGAATAGACAACTTGGGACTTACAACAAACTCCAAAATTACTAAATATATATTACTTGTAATTTCAGAGTTGGTTTTAAATGCATATATATATGCATAACGTATTTACACACACACACACACACACACACACACACACACACACATAGTTTTGGGTAAGACTTAAATGAGCCGTGAATGTCAAGCAATAGAGAAAAAAATACACATTTAAATTAAGTAAATGCAAATTTTTCTTAGTATTTCAGTCATCTTTTAATTAACATTATGGCAAAATGTTATCAGATAAGATGATAAAAGCAAGTACCTTATCTTTCTCCCTTCTAAACATTTAAAAGAAGTGTATTTGTTAATTAGAAATGTGTTACCTAAATTTTACTTTTGAATATTACACGTAGAATTTTCAAAAAGTTACCAACAATTACAGAAAGACACTTATGTCCCTCAACTACTAGTTCAATTGGTTATGTCACTGTGAACAACTGAGAGAATCATTAATATGCTTTTTCTACTCGAGTGTAGATGTGATTTTCAGAATAATTCAAGAAACAGCTTGGATCTATGTTTTTTAAGTATTAAGAGTCAAAGTTGTGAGACTCAGAAATCAGCAACAAAAAAGTGAAACATTTATAACATGGAAAATAATTTCACATAGTGAGGCACACAGAAATTGCATGGAGAATGGGGATAATTCTTTAGATTTTTTTACTGTAAATATTAAAGGAAATTTACAATGGTTTATAAAAATATTTGAGGAAATAGGTGAATTGTGAAATAAAATGCCTTTATTTTTGCATTTCACTTAAGCATAATTAAAATATTTTTAAACATTTACCACATTTCCCACAAGTAATCTCATTATATGTGCTATTAACTTGAATTATTTACAGTCATACAAAGTGACTAAAAATGATTAAGATAAAATTTGAAAAGTTGCATATTTTGGATACAGACATTAATATTTGAAAATCTCTCTTGTCAAGTCTGTCATAATTTCTTCTAGATACTTCTGTCTCAAAAATGGTTTAATACAAAATGTCATCATTATCAAGTTGTTTAAATATTATGATAAAAAATAATAAGGGGGAACAGAAATATGAACAAATAATCTAATTTTATTTGGCTTAATAAAAACATTTTTTCATGAAAGGAGAATGTCCAAGTGAATCAGTTATTTTCTTGACAGGATAAATAATCTGCCTTACGAGTATTTTATCTTAGGTAACAGAAGATAAAAATCATAGATGAATATTCATACATTTTCTGAATGCTAAAAGTTCAATCTTTAAGCTCATTTTTGAGACAACTGACGTTTCTGCCATAAACACTAGGATAATTTCTTCTGCTTGGTGGTCTCGTAGTCTTAAATTTTAAGAGAAATCAAAGAAGAAAAAATATATATATTAGACCAGATGAAACACTGGGAAAATAAAAACTGTATAATTCTAAAAAAGTATAAGACAGCTTTTAAAATTATTTCTGTATACTTGAAATGTAATTTGAAATAATATGTGCATATTTCCCTTGGAAAATCTTTTGCATTTATAATTATTTTATGCCTAAAATTATTTCCTCTTTTTAATATGACCAAAAATTCTATCCTCAGCAAACATATATATATATATATATATATATATATATACACACTCATGTGTATATGATCTCAAATAATTGGTTAAATATTATTTTTAAAATTAATACATTATAAAAACAAAAAGCTACTAAACATTAGAGAATAATTTTAGTGAGAATAAAATTCTTTATCTCCATTGTTTTTACCAAAGCAGAATTTAATTTCTTAATAACACCACTATAAACAATTTGTTATTAGTATTTTAAAGTAATTAGAGACATTTATTCTATTTAGGATAAAACCATTTCCTTTTTTTCTCAAGAACTCTCCAAGAGCAATATCTTTTAATATTTATTATTTTTTAGCTATTTGGCTTATTATGGTCAACTAAATATTTTTTCAAAGATCACAAAGACTAAATGATGAAATCTAATTCTGAATGTAGGTCTTCTTTCTGATTACAGCCCTTATTTTTAGTGTTAAACAAGATGCTATATTAATTAACCTATCTTAATAAACAGCTATCATTTCATTATTTTTAATTTTCATTTTATAATATTCCATTCACAGTAAGAAGATAAGGAACATATATTTGTTAATCATAAGGCAATAAATATCACTCAAAAGTAAATATGTGCACAGAAGGAACCACTATTCTGGCTCTTCGGTAGATCATTCCCTTGCTTTATGCACACATTCACATAAACACAAACATGCACCCCCATCCCTCACACACACATGAGTCACAACTATAGTAGTTCCTTAAGAAAAACAGCTATTTAGTTTTCGTTGACTTTATAAAGACACTATCATGCTGTGTGCACTTTTTGGGGGATCTACTTATTTAAGTATTTTATTACTAGTATTAGTTTATTTTGAATGTTGTATAATCGTCTATTATATACTTTCAGCAACCAAAAGGAACAAATCTACTCAGGAGATTTTTTTCTTAAATATTCTATCATTTTTATTAGATATAATTTATATACAACAACATTCACTGTTTTTAGTGTAGTATTCTGCAACGTTTGAAAAACACTCAGTTGTGTGCCCACCAGCACACAAGATATAGAACAGTTTGGCCAGGCTTAGTGGCTCAGCCTGTAAGCCCGCGCTTTGGGAGGCCGAGGAGAGTGAATTGCCTGAGCCCGTGGGTTCGAGACCCGCCTGGGAAAGTTGGCGAGACCTCATCTCTACAATAAATAAAAGAAATTAGCCGGGTGTGGTAGCGCCCACCTGTAGTTCCAGCTACTTGGAAGGCTGAGGTGGAAGGATTGCAGGAGCCCAGCAGGTCGAGGCTGCGGTGGCCGGGAGCGGCCACTGCACTCCAGTCTGGGCTACTGAGTGAGACTCCAGCTCAAAAAAAAAAGATATAGAACGGTTTAATCACTCCAACACTTCATCATGTCAACTCCATATCACTTCGTCATTAACTTCTTCTCAACCAACAGGCTTTGACAACACTGACAGTTCCGGTCCTTATAGTTTTTCAGTTTCCACAAAGCCATGTCAATATATATATATATAATTCTAATGTTTTTAGAAAGTTTTTTCTTAAATTTTCCCGTCATAAAAAATAGTTCATTTATCTTCTTGCCATAGTGAATCAAACTTTTTTCACAGTTTTGTACTAAAATGAATAGTGAAAAATGACAAGTCAATTGTAGTGAATGTTGGAATAGAGTTTGGGTGTTTTCATATAGCACTGATACATTTGAGATTCATCTACATTTTTTTAAATATATAGATATTCCAGTTTGTTTATTGACTCACCAGTGGAACGGCATTTAAGTTCTTTTCAATGATACGTGATTATACATAAATTCACTATGGACATTCACTTATTGAGTTTTATCTGAAAATGCATTTTTTTAAATTTCATTGGATAAATACCTAGAAGTGAAATTGCTGAAATTAAGGTCAGTATTTGTTTCAGCTTATCTGAAACTGTCAAACTGTTTCCATAGTGACTACCATTTTGCATTGCAACCAGTAATATATACTGTTTTAGTTCTTAATCTTAGTCAAAACTGGGTATTGCCAGTAAAGTTTTTATCACTTTTTTGGGTCTTTTTTCAGTTTTCATAGATATAGAGTGATATCTTATTATGGTTTTAATTTGCATTTTTTAAAACACGAACATTTCTTAAACATTTTAAAATAAAAATATCATTCATGTATTGTACTCCCTAAATATATGTAATTATTATTTGTTGACTAAGAATCACACTTAAAAACTACTATTCTAATATTTTCAGAACTTTTTTTCTTAAATTTTCCTGTCATAAAAACAGTTTATCTTCTTGCCATAGTGAATCAAACTTTTTTCACAGTTTTATACTAAAATGAATAGTGAAAAATGCCAAGTCAATTGTAGTGAATGCTGGAATACTAGATCTCACCTTAGGAATTATTCCAGTGATAGTATACTAAGCATATTATTAGACAATTTTAAGTCCAAATGTTGATATTTATGAAAGAAATGATCCATTCATAGATTAGAAAAAAATATTCCATATAATCAAGAAGTGGAAAATCTCTTTAAGAATTTACTAAAATAGGACTCAGATTAGATAGCCTAGATAAAAAATTCTAACAAATAGAAACAATCTTAACACAAGAAAAAAATAGTCTGAAAAAAACCCATAACAAGTACAGAAATTGAGTTAGTAAACAAAAGCAATACACATAGAAAAGCTCAAGTCCCAATGCCTTTACTGCTGAATTCTGCGGGATATTTAAATAAAGAAATAATAGCAATGTTTTTCATCGGGGCATGGTGGTTCACACTTGTAACTGCAGCACTAGGAGGCCAACGTAAGAGGATAACTTGAGCCCAAGCGTTGGAGACCAGCTTCAGTGACATAGTGAGACCTCCTCTCCACACACACACACACACACACACACACAAATTAGCCAGGTATGTGGCACATGACTATAGTCCCAGCTACATAGGAGACTGAAGCCAATAGATCACCTGAACTCAGGAGGTCAAGGCTGTGGTGAGCCATAATCATGCCACTGCATTCTAGTCTGAGCTACAAAGTGAGAACCTCAACTCAATAATAATAATAATAACAATAATATCAATTCTTATAAACTCTTCTACAAAGTAAAAGAGGATAAACACTTTCCAAATCATTGTATGAAGCTAGTATTACACTGATCAACAAAGACATTATAAGAAAAGAAAAACTAAAGGTCGATATAGCTTATGAATATGGATGCAAAAATGCTCAGTTAAATACTAGCAAATGGAGTCCAGTAATATATACAATTATACATCAAGATCAAGTTGGTTTTAGACATTAGTCTGTAACATAATTTCAACTGAATAACAATAAAAAAATCACAAAATTATTTCAACTCCATCTTTAAATCATAAATTTTCTCACCATACCTTGCATAGGGTCCATTAAGTATAGATTTATTTTAAAAAATCCTGTATCCCTGGAACCATATTACTACATTATATATGATGCATAAGTTCAGATATCAATAAAATCATATTAGAGATTTATTTTATTTTGCAAATATAAAAAAATACTTTGACCAAGTTTATCAAGTAAAACAAAAATATTTGACAAAAACTAATGTCATTTCACTTAAAAACACCTAATAAGTTAAATACAGAAGAGAATTTCCTGAAATTGATAAAGGATATCTAAATATACCCAGAACTAATATTAATGTTAATGGTGAAAAACTGGATGCTTTTTCCTTTACATCAGGAACAAGACAAGGATTTTTGGTCAGTAACTGGTAGTTAGTATTTTTCTAGAAGTTCTAACTAGGGAAACGGATTTTAAAAATTAAAAACATATAAATGGCATACAAATAAAAAAGGAATAAGTGGAGCTTCCTTTATTTGCAGATAAAATAATTTTGTCTGTAGAAGGTTCTTAGAAATCTTCAAAATTTTTTATAATTAATAAACAAGTTCAGTAGTGCATTAGGATACAAATCAATATACAGAAATCAGTTGTATTTGTCTATACTTGCAATGAGCAATCTGAAAATAAAATTAAAAGAAAATTCCATTTACAATAGCATCAAATAGAATAAAATACCTAGGAACAAATTTAATAAAACAAATACAATCTGAACACTACAAAGTATTTTTGAAAGTAAGTAAAGAAGGTCTAAATTAGTGGAAAATGTCTATTATATTCATCAAATGATATAATGTTGTTAAGATGAGGCTATTCTATAAATTGATCCATAGATTCAATGTAATTGCCATAATAAGTCTTTGTAGAAATTGACACATCAATTATGAATTCATATGGCATTTTAAGTTATCTAGAATAACCCAAACAATAATAAAAAACAAGATAAAAGTATGAGAACACATTCTAAGACTTACTACAAAGCAATGATAATCAATATAGCATGATACTTGGCATTAAGGGAGATAATTAGAGATCAATAGGGGAGATAATTAGAGATCAATGTAATAGAATTGTGAGTCTAGAATTGAATCCATGTGTCTAGGTTCAACTAATTTTTGAGCAGGGAGCCAAGATTATTCACTGGAGAAAGAAAAGCATTTTCAACGAATGGAACAAATAAAAGCCTTGATGCAAAAAAAAGAAGTGGAATTCCTACCTCACTACACTGTGTATAAAAAATAACTCAAAATGAATCAAATACTGCAATGTGAAAGCTAAAATTATAAAAATTAACAGAATACATAAGGGTAAATATGCATGAACTCAGATTTTCCAATGAATTCTTAGATATTACTCCAAAATAGTAGGTGTAGACAATTTGAACATCATTTAAATTATTATACATGTATTATTATACATACATAATACATAATTAAGGAAGTAAAATAACAACCAACAGAATGGGAGAAAATATTGGCAAATCATATATTTTATTAAGAACTTTTAGTAAATGAAAAACATTTACAAATTAATAATAAAAAGACAACCCAATTAAAAAATGTACAAAAGTATCCAAACAGATATTTCTAAAAAAAAAAAAAAAGATATACAAATGACCATTAAGTACCTCAAAATACATCTTCAGTTATCAGGAAAACACAAATAGGCAAAGAGCACCACAATATGCTTTCACTTCACATGTTTTCACTTACATGGCTAGATTCAAAAACTCAGATGAGCGTGCTGATGAGATTATGGATTAAATCAAAACCTTAATATAGTGTTGGTGGGAATGTAAAATGGTGCAGCCACTTTAGTAAACAGTCTGGCAGTTATGTAAACAATTATACATGAAGTTACCATATGACTCAGCGATTTCACTCCTAGGTATATATCCAAGAGTAAGGAAAACATATGTCCACACAAAAGGTTGTACATGAATGTTTATGGAAGTATTGTTCATAATAGTCAAAAGGTGGAAACACTCCCAGTATTCATCAATAAATGAGCGACTAAACAAAATCTGGTATATCCACACAATGTAATATTATTTGGTCATAAAAGGAATGAGATACAGAGACACATTACACATGGATGAACCTTTGAAACAGTATGCTAAGTAATAGAAACTAAATACAAAAAAAATATAATTTAATTGTAAAACAATCCAGAATAGGCAAATATATAGAGATAGAAAGCTGATTAGTAGTTTCTTAAAACAGAGGGGAGAAAATTAGAGCATATGGTACCGGTACTTATAGGTTTTGTTTATATGAGTTTTGTGGTATGTGAATTATATATGTATATATATATATATATATAAAACTCTGTTTAAAACATAAAATTGTTTGAATGGTAGCAAAACATATACAAGCAATAGCTGTTGTTATTATCTCTTCTTTTTGAGATACAACACTTGATACAAACCATTGCATATTATTTTGTCTTCTTTGAATCAAAATCATACTCCAAGTGATTTTCTCCTTTGGGATTTTGCCAGTTTTGTAGAATGTATCAGGAAAAAGAAAAGTTAGTATAACAAGTAACAAAAAAAAAAAGACTAGCTCTTCCCTGTCATGTGGAAAAGGAATTCAAAGTATCTAGGTAGCATTTTTTGAATGAAACTATATGATATGCATGACCTGGGTTTTGAATTATGTAAGCTAAATGTCACACATGTGTCACTTGGAAATTAACTTCCAAAAAGTGTGGTCGAGAAAAACATTATAGATTTTAAGTTTGTCTGAAAAGGCATATTTCTTTTGGGAAGTAAAGTGTGAATGCATATCCTAAAATTTACCCTTGTATAATAGGAAACAACTTGCTTATCTCCATCAGCTCTAAAGACTATTGCTTCTAGAGATAAAGTGGTGTGAAGTGAACATACAACAGTTATTTGGATTTATTCATAACCTGAAAACTGCATGGGCAAGTTGACAATCGGTTTGATCACAAATAGGCTGAAATATTTTTTTTCCTCCCCTAGAGAAAAATAAGCACTTTCTGAAACTACACAAAAGTATTTTAAGCCATTTGGTGAATTACAGCTAAGCTGTAGCTTATCTATTTGGAAACAAATCACAGTAATTTCAGTATTTACACAGAAATTGCAGGATCATTGCATATGAACTTTTAATTTTATTTTTTAACATGACTGTATTTGTGTATAGTTATAAGAAAAGGAAACAAAAAAGAAATAGAAAGCAAAGTGGTTATTATACCAACCCTGTTATTCAACAATCATCATTCAAGTATTTGCTAGAATTGTTATCACTGGGCTTGCTCCAATTTGTTGCCATTTTCTTTTTCATTTATTTTTTTTAAAAATTTCTAGCCTATATACTCAAAATGTATATTCTTTAAAAAATACTGTTTCAGTCTCCTGTCAATAATTTTTGTTACATTCGTTCATTCATTTATATTTTTGGCAAGTTACTCTGAATTAAGATTTGCCCCTATTCTACATCTAGATTTCTGTTCGTTTCCATTACCTTTCCTTTTCATGCTTTTGATGTAGACAGTCAGTCAATGACTTTGCAGCCATTATATCTCACAGTTGAATTTCTTATAAATCACATATCTCCACCTCTAATTTTCCACTTTTACCACAATTACAAACATTTTCCCACATACTCAAGATTACACTCTCCTGCTCATATGTAACAATTTTCCTGATCTTTCCAAGTACAATGTATCTCTACAGCACTTTATTTAGATTTTCATGATTTTCTTTTTTTCTAATTTATTTTTATGATTAATTTTTTGTCTTTCGTATTTGCAGAGTAGTATTCCCGAATAACTTCCCAATTATATTCAAATTTCTATGCTTTGATACCGGTGATTTTGATGAAAAAAGTGACAAAATTGAAGTACATTTGACACAGCTATTTTATTATTAATATGAATCCTAGTAAAATTTTTAAAAACACGGTTTTTTACTAAATGATGTGCACAACATAGCAATATACATCAAGGCTGTCATTTAACCTTTAACCATCATACTGATTAATGGATTGTCACTCTTACACCAACAAAGGAGGCTACTGATATGAAATAAAACAAACATGTTACTGAGGAAATAATTACTTTAAATTTAATTGATAATTTCTGTTTCATATGAGAAACACGTTAAAACATTTAATAGAACTCCTTATTTTCTCTTCATTAATCTATATATACCATTTATTGAGTATAATCAGACACTCTAGAAAAGGTAAAAATATCCAGATTCTGTTTGATTTGATTTTCATATTATTGTTGCTTAGTCAGTAAGCAAATCTATTAAATTATAAAAATAAAAAGTATGACTTCAGGAGCTTTAAGACACAATAATTTTAAAATTAATGAATAACCAAGTAGCATTGAACATTATTTAGTAGCCAGACTTGACAAAAAAAATAAGAATGCTATCAAACTTATTCTAAGATTATTTCAAAATCATTTAAGAGTCAAATAATTTAAGAGTCCTGCTAGCAAAATGGAAATTTGAACTTCAAAAAGAACCACGCTTGACAATATGTTTAAATTCATGATTTTGTAATGACATTAAAAGAATAATAAATCCTGCTGGTTATCTTCTGAGATGATAAAAAACCAATTCACTATCTGGAAAACTTGAAAAATAAAAGAAAAAAAAATCAAGGAATTTCTTTTATCATATATCAGTTATATCATGGGTAACTGAATAATAGAACAGAGCTATCTTATAATAATACACAACCTAAAAACAAGAACAAAACAGCAAATAAATAAATAAATGAGCAATATTGCCACACACACAAAAAAGGCAACCATACATTATATACCAGTAGATGAAGGAACAAGACATCACCAATGGATTGAATCTGAGATTTGAGCAAACTTCTGGATCTAGCTTCCAATTTTTATGAAACATAGAGGACAGAAATATAGAGGAATTCTGTGACACTGCTCCATGTTCCCAAATTCCGCTTATATACAGAAGTTCCCTTATCCAAGAGGAATATATTCCAAGATCTGCAGCGAATGTCTCAAGCTATAGAGAAGTCTCCAAATTTCGCTTATATATAGAAGCTCCTCTTATACAAGAGGAATATGCTCCAAGATCTGCAGTGAATGTCTCAAGCCATAGACAGTACACATTATAAAGTTTACTTTAGCAATCACTAATAATAAAATAGAACAGGTAGTCAATATTCTGTAAAAAAAAATGTAAATATGGTCTCCCACTTTCTCCAAATGTCTTACAAACATAACGCTTTTTATATCCTCAATAAATACTTGTCATGTACTGTGGTCATAACTTTTGTAGTTTGAGGTGTAATCACAAAACTAGCAAGAATTTATTTATTTTCCCTTCTTCATGATTTCATAGAAAGAAGATTCGTCTTGTCTTAGATCTTAGCAACTTCATGCATTTTTTCTTCCTTATTAAGTTATGAACTTTTACCTTTTCACTTAAAGGAAAAACTTGATAGCTGCTCTTTTGAGTATCCAGATTGCCAGCACTCTTGTAGAAGTATTATTAAGTAAAATAAGGGCACTGGACCACAAACACTGCAATACTTCAACTGTTGATCTGATAACTGAGGTAACTACTAAGAGGTTAAGGGGTCAGTAACATAACAGTGATGGATGTGCCAGACAAAGGAAGGAGCCATATCCTGGAAGAGAGGGAGAAGAATGGCAAAAAAGGTAGTACATATACACAATGGAATATTATGCAGCCTTAAAGAAGGACAAACATATGGACTTCACAGCAACTTAGGTTTAGAGTCTATCATACTCAGTGATCTATCACAGAAACAAAGAACAGAGTACCATATGTGCTCACTCATAAGCGGACCTTGAACAATTATCATAATACTGTAAGAAAGGGATTGGCAATCGTGGGAAACTACTGAGGGGTGGGGACGATTGGCAGTTGAGGGAAACTGCCCGGGGAGGAAGGGGCACACCTCAACAAGGGTACCTGCATAATGAACATTTATATACCTAACCCTGAATTGTACCCCACATCTTTAAAATAAAGGAAAAAAATAAAGATATTTTATCACAGTATTCAGAGAAATATGCAATTTAAAACTGACAAATTATTTATTTCTGAAATATTTGGTTTGATATTTTTAGACCACAGTTGATTGCAGATAAAAGAAATTTCAGAAAGCCAAACCTCAAATAAGGGGAGCTACCATACTCCTTTTAGTAAAAGAAGCTTCAGCAATAACTTTTTTGAAGACATCCAGAAAGATACTCAGCACCAGTTTCCACCTTGACCACTTCCTTGTTTCCTTCTCAATCTCAGGGTTCCTTTGATTCCAAAGTGCACTACTGAAATTGTTTGTTCAGTAATATTAGTAGGTGGACAAGATATAATCATATATTACTTACATGGCATAGTATATCTGACCCTCGTGCAACATGAAATTGAACAGTGCAAGTTCAATTATACTCGAACTTTTTCAATAAATACAGTTGGCTCTCCATATCCGTGGGTTCTGCATCAGCAATAAAAGGTTTATCAAAATATAGCATCATAGAATGAGAACCCCACAGATATAAAGAGCCTACTTTTCATATACATGGGTTTCACATAGTCAAAGGCAGGACTTGAATATGGCTAGATGTGGGTTTACTGGACGTGGGGCCTGGAACAAATTTCCCCAAATAGTGAGGGATGACAGTAGTAGGTAAACTAAAAGATGGCAAAATTAGCATTCAGTTCCATTAGACTGGATGTTTTCTTTGTTTTTTTTTTTCCATTTTGAAGAAAACAACATATTTTGCAATATTTTTGGAGATAGAGTGGTTGCCTAGACTGCATATTTCTTGACAATTTCTTGTTTTGTTGTGTTATATTTTTTCAGGAAAATAAGAAAAAATCATTCAATTTAAATTTTTCTAATATAAAAGCTAACAAAGAACACTTCACAAGCCAGAAGTAGTCCTCATTTCATGTGCATTTGATTCTAACACTAATTCAGACTCATTCACACGAATTTCATCTAAATAAAGATAAGCCATATTTTTATTCAGAGCTCTCTTCTCTTTAATCCAGGAGAAAAGCGTTTTAATTTTCAAAACTTTGCATATATTTTATGCCTTTATGGTAGATCGATTTCATTTAGATTATCTTATATCAATAAATGAAATATATAACCAATTAATCTCCAAAAGTTTTAAAAAGAAGCCAGCAATAGAAACAAAAGGGCTGTAATAAAAAGTAAACTCTTTTTAAAGGATAACTATTTTTTTTTCTGAAGAAAATAATGATTTCTAAAAATTAGTCACACAAATTTACTCACCACAAAAAACACAGAGAGCCAAGAACCTTAGGTTTCCACGTTCAACCATTGACCAAATGTATACACAATTGTGTGTATCTAAAAACCGAAACAAACAACAACAAAAAAAACCTCAGCAGTTATTTGCAGCACCTTCAAGTTGGCATCGTCATGTAGACATGAATAATTTTCTTGAGATGTTTTGAATCAAGAACTAATATTACAGAAATGATTTTTTAAAATTTTACCTTTTTAAAAAGTGATTTGAGTTGGCAGAGGTAAGCAAACAATATAAATTTTAAGAGTTTTAGACAATTAGAAAGTTATACCTAGTTAATAATTTAATATGTAATATGAACACTCTGTAATCCTTGCATTAGATAGAGATCAGCCACCTATCTTATTAATCACATTCTTATGATATAGTGTCATAGGAAAGAGTTTCTAAAACGAGATATCACAATACTCAAGACAAACACAAATAATGAGCAGAAAGATAGAACCAGTGTTGTGTGTCGCTTGAAAAAAAAGCATATGGTCAGATAATATAATAAAAACAAGCCTTTCGACATTGTTGCTAAAGAGAAAACAAAATGATGCTCATTTACTATTGCACATAGCAGAATCATAAACAGTCACCTAGAGAATAAATGATCCGCATTGTCTGGCTGTATATATTGAGTGAGCCAAGAAAGGTGGGTGTACATTCTAGAGGCTGTACAATTTGTTTTGTTATAGAGAGTGAGTCTGCCTAGAAATCTCAGTATTATCTCTATCAATGATGAAAAAAACTCAAAAAGAAAAATGTATTTTTATTTGCAAAGTTTTACAAGGATGTTTAAAGTTAAAAAGAAACAAAAACTAAGCTGTGAACAACACCAGAATGAGCAAACATGTAAATATTAATCCAGTATTCATAATTATTTAAAAGACAGTTTACTGATAGAGGAAAAATACTACAGTGCAATGTAGTATGTATAACTTTTAGAAGTAAAATGTATGACAGCAATGACACAAGGGATAATGAGTAGGGGCTGTAGGAAATTATACTGTGGTCAACTTCTTACAAATATACAAAATGATATACTATTTATTAAAAGACAACAGTCAGAAATTAAACATACGTGTAATAGCATTAAATCTATTACTGTTTCTATCTTGAAAAACTAATTAGAAGATATAATTGAGAATTTGAAAAATACTCAATTAGTCCCAAAGAGAATGGGAAAAGGAAAACAATCAAACAAACAAAGGAAGAACGAACAAAAGAAAAAAAATGGAAACAAATGCAACATGGTAAAAAAATATATTTTAAGATTATTTTTGAATTCACAATGTTTTTTTTTTTCTCTGACTGAGGTATGCAATGTTTTTAGACACAGTGGTTTCAGGAAAACTCTAATTTTTTTTTTCCTCAGTGGGAAGAATATATAAATCATTTTGTGTCTAGAAAAAAAAAAAATCTCTCTTTTATTCACCAGATTTGTATTTTAGTTAAATACAAAATTTGGAGTTCAAAATTATTTTCTTTGGAAATTAAAAAAGCAATGCTTAATTATGCTGTTTTTCACAGTCATGTCAGACTAACGACAACCTGCTACTTGTTCTTTTGGAACATGTCACAGACATTTTCAACTAGAAGCCTAATGAATATCATCAGATTAGAAAAATCTTCTATCATTTTTGATCAGATTTTTTTCAATTTTTTTCTGTTTTTTATACAACTGTACATTTTATTATGAAGATGTGGCTATGACTTTTTTGTCTTATACTTTCTTTTTTGTACATTGTGATTTATATTCTAGAAACTCTGTTCAACAATGTCAACACATAATGTAAGTCGTTAGCTGAGAGAATCATTATTATTAAAAAGGCTGAATGGAAATTTTTGGAAGTCCACTTCACTTTCAAACAAGAAACCAGGAGTAGCACTATTTATAACCACTCAATGTATTTCAGAGAAGTCCAAGCAAGAAATCTACTTTACTTTCTCACTTAATTATTTTTTGGATTTTGCAGAAAGACAAATGAATCTTTAAGAATTAAACGGTACTGGGAAAACTGGCTGACCACATGCAGAAGATTCAAACAAGACCCCTATCTATCCCCATACACAAAAATTAACTC
>CAUYQG010031853.1:0-10421 GCA_963574415.1 Tarsius wallacei | reverse complement strand
CGAGGGAGCAGCCCGGGATGCAATAGCCGGCCCTGCGTCGGACCGGGGGTCCCTGAGCCTCGGACCAATGCGTCCAGCTGTGGGCAGTGGGGTAGGGGAAGGAGGGCAAGAGACTTTTTGGGGAACTCACATTCGGAGAATCGCACAGTTCCGCCTGTGTTGCCGCCATCTTCCACAGCCTCCCCAGGTACCTTTTGTGTTGTCACGTGCCCCCCACTCTCACAACCTCCCCTAGCAGAGCCCAGTAATTGCCCATCCCACCCTTGTGCTAATGTGTCTAGTGCTCAGGGCCCACGTATGATTGAGAATACATGGTATTCAGGTCTTTACTTCTGTGAGAGTTCACTTAGTATTATGGTGTCAATTTTCAGTTCTTTTAGAAATCATCACACTGCTTTCTATAGAGGCTGAAGTAGCTTATATTCCCACCAACTCTATAGAAGTACTTCCTTTTTCTCACACTCAGGCCAGCACCTGTTGTTTTTTGACTTATTAATTATAGCTATCCTCATCGGATTTAGGTGGTATCTCCTTGTAGTTTTGATCTGCATTTTTCTGATGATTACTGAGGCTGAGCATTTTTTCATGTGGTTATTGGCTGTTGTATGTTATCTTTTGAGAAGTGTCTGTTCATGTCCTTTGCCCACTTTTTAATGGGGTTCTTTGTTTTTTTCCCTTAACTTCATTTGAGTTCCTTGTAGATTCTAGATGCTAAGTCTTTGTCAGTTGAATACTTTGTAAGTATTTTTTCTCGTTTAGTGGGTTGTCTCTTTTTTTTTTTTTTGAGTTGGAGTCTCACTCTGTCGCCCAGACTGGAGTGCAGTGGCCGCTCCCGGCCACCGCAGCCTCCACCTGCTGGTTGTCTCTTTATTCTCTTGATGGTTTCTTTTTCTGTACAAAAACTTTTCAGTTTGATGAGGTTCCAGTTGTCTACCTTCGCTCTACAGCATTCACTTTAGGCACTTGGTCAATAATTAATTACTTACTCCCATGTCAAGAAAGGTGTTTCCTACATTTTCTTCTAGGATTCTTTTAGTTTGAGATTTTATGTTTAGGTTCCTGATCCATTTTGAGTTGTATATGGTGATAGGTAGGGGCCCAGTTTCATTTTTCTGCATGTGGTCAGTATTCCCAGAACTGTTTGCTAAATATGATCTCACTTCCCCAATGATTGTTGTTGGTAGTTTTGTCAAAGACGAATTGGTTGAGAGACTGCATTTTCACTTCAAGAATCTCTGTTTGTTCCATTGGTCCATTTGCCTATTCCTGCACCAATACCTTGCTTTCTTGGTTACTGTAGCTTTGCGATAAAGTTTAAAGTCTAAAAGTGTGTTACCTCCAGCTTCATTTCTTTTGCTGAGGATTGTTTTTGCTATTCATGCTCTTTTTTGTTTCCATATAAATTTTTGTATTGTTATTTCCAGATCTGTGATAAATTATGTTGATGATTTGATGGGTTTTTGCATTGAATTTTGAAAATATTTATTCTTCCAATCCACAAGCATGGGATGTTTCTCCATTTGTTTGTGCCGTATTTGATTTCTATGAGCAGAATTTTGTAGTTCTCATTGTAAAGTTCTTTCACTTTTCTGGTAAGGTGGATGCCAGGGTATTTAATTTTTTGTGTGGCTATTATAAATGGGATTGTGTCTTTTTATTTGGTTCTCCACCTGTTTGTTGTTGGTGTATTGAAATGCAACTGTCTTTTTCATGTTGATTTTGTAACCCGAGATTTTACTAAAGTTGTTTATCAGCGCTAGGACGTTTTTGACAGATTTTTTAGGGCTTTTTATGTACAGAATCATATTGTCTGGAAAGCAAAATAGTTAACCACCTCTTTTCCTATTTGAATACCCCTGATTTCCTTCTTTTACTTGATTGCACTAGCTAGGAATTCCAACACCATATTGAATAGGGTGTATGAGAATGGGCATCCTTGTCTTGTTCTAGTTCTTAGGGGAAATGCTTCCAGCTCTGGCCCATTGAACAGAATGTTGGTGGTGGGTTTATCATAGATGGCTCTTATGTTTTTTTGAGGAATGTTCCTTTTAAGCCTAGGTGCTTACCAAGAAGGAATGCTGGACTTCGTTGAATGCTTTTTCTGTGTCTAATGAGACAATCATGTGATTATTGGTTTTATATTTGTTAATGTGTTGAATTATGTTTATGATTTTGTGAATGTTGAACCAGCCCTGCATCCTGGGATTGAGGCCCACCTGATCATGGTGGATGATCTTTGAGATGTATTGTTTGATCTGATTTTCTAGAATCTTGCTGAAAATTTTTGTGTCTATGTTCATCAAGAAGATTGGACCTGTAGTTCTCCCTCCTTGTTGGGTCCTTGTCAGGTTTGAGTATCAGTATAATGTCAACATCATAAAATGAGTTGGGGAGAATTCCATCATACTTGATTGCCTGGAATACTTTAAATAAGATTGGTATTAGCCCCTGCTTATATGTCTTGTAGAATTCAACTGGGAAGTCATCTGGTCCAGAGATTTTTTTTTTTTTTTTTTAAGCAGGGAGGTTGCCTATGATTGAGCTGATTTCCTGGATTTTTATTGGTCTGTTTAGTTTTCAGTTTCTCCTTGTTTCAACCTTGGGAATTTGTATGTTGCCTGAAAATTCTCCATTTCCTTTAGATTTTCTAGTTTATTTGCATATTGGTGTTCAGAATAATCTCTGATAATCTTTTGAATTTTTCCAGGGTCAGTTGTGACTTTGTCTTTTTAATTTCTAATTTCTAATTGAGTCTATTTGAACCTTCTCTCCTTTTTTTTTTTGGTCAGTCTGACCAGGGATCCTTTAATTGTATTTATCTTTTTAAATAACCAGGTTTTTTGTCCTATTGATCCTTTCTATGATGTTTTTGTCTTCTAAATACTGCAATTATGACTTTATCTTATCTGGATTTCCCTGCTGAAATTAGAATTTGCATGTTCTTGCTTTTCCAGCTCCATTAGGTGTCATGTTAGATTGTTTACTTGTGATCTTTTAATTTTCTTGATGTGTGCCTGTAGTGCTATTAATTATTCTCTTAACACTGATTTCATGGCATTCCAAATTCTGATGTGTCTTTGTTTTCATTTGTTTCTAGGAATCTTTTTATTTCTGTCTTGATTTCTTTCAGCAGCATGTTGTTTAGTATCCATGTCTTTGTGTGTTTTGGGGGGATTTTGTTGGTGGTGATATTTATTTTTATTTCACTGTGATCTGAGATGATGCATGATATTATTTCAATCTTTTAAAATTTGTTCACATTTTATTTATGCCCAAGAGTGTGCTTGATCTTGGAATATGTTTCATGTGTTGATGTGTAGAATGCATAGTCTGAAGTTGTTGGGTGGAGTGTCCTGTAGATGTCTATTAAATCGATTTGATCAAGCATCGAGTTCCAGATTGTCTTATTGTTTTTTTTGCCTTGATGATCTGTCTAGAGCTGTTATTTAGGTCTTCAACAATGAGTGGGTGAGAGTCAATGTCCTCGCTTATTTTATGTAGTAGCTGTTTTATAAGACCTGGTGCTTCTATGTTGGATGCAAATATGTTTAAGATGGATATTTCTTGCTGGTGAATTGAGCTTTTTATCATTATGTAGAGTCCTTCTGTGTGTCCTTTTTAACTTTTGATGGTTTAAAGTCAAGTCTGTTTTGTCTCTTTTCAAAATAGCTTCACTTGCTCTCTTCTGTTTTTGATTTGCCTAAAAGATTATGTTTCAGCCTTTAAGTTTGAGTCTCTGGGTGTCCTTTGCAGTGAGATGAGTTTCTTGTAGGAAGCAGAATGTTAGATTATGCTTCTTGATCCAATTTGCCACTCTATGTCTCTTCAGTGGTGCGTTCAGTCCATTCATGTTCAAATTAATTATTGAAATTTGAGAATTTATTCCTGTCTTAAGGCTCTTAGGGGATAGTTTTGCTTCCTTTGTACTTTTTAATGTATATATATGTGAGTGTATTTTCACTTTTGTGAATGATCATATGCTCTGTTAACTCTGTGTTTGCCTGTACTTTCATGATGGTTATGACCATTCTTTTGTTTCTGTGTCCAGCACCTTTAAAGTATCTCCTGAAATGCTGATTTGGAGGCAGCATTTTCTCTTAGGGATTGGATGTCTGGGAAGGATTTCAGTTCTCCATCACTGATGAAGCTTAGCTTGGTGGGGTAAAAAAATTCTTGATTTTTAAGAATGTCAAAGATGGAACTCAATTCTTCTTGCTTGTAGTGTTTCTGCAGATAAGTCTGTAACTATTCTTACATGTCTTCCCCAGTGGTGGTCTGACTTTTTTTCTTGCTGCCTTTATAATTTTTTATTTCATGCTTACTTTGTGGAGGCAGATTTCTGTATGTCCTGGGGATGATCTTCTCTTGTGATCTTCTCTGAATCTATTGCACTTGAATGGTAACCTCTCTAGCAAGATGTGGAAAGTTTTCTTGGATAACCTAATGGAATTATTGTTCCCTGGTATTCTAGGTTGCCCTTTCTGTCTCAGGGATACCTAGCAGGCATGGATTTGGCTTCTTGACATAGTGCCACATTTCTTGGAGACTTTGCTCGTTCATTTTGAGTATTTTTTTCTAAGTTTGTGACAGATTTTTTTCTAAGTTTTTGACCATATTTTGATCTTCAAGCTCTGAGATTCTTTCATTTGTCTAATTGATTCTGCTTCCTGTGTGTGTTACTGTGTTTTTAATTTCCAGGAAGAAGTTCATTTCCATTAATTTAGAATGGGCCTTTCTGAAATTGGCAACTCCATTCTTATTTCCTATACAACTTTGGAGAGTTTTGCGTCTAATTTCTCACGGTTCTCTTTATTCACTTTAGCTCTCAAATCTCTGATTTCTGTGACTGTCATCTGGGGCAGGTTGTTCTTGGGGTCTTTCATTGCTTGAGCTCAGAGAGTTGTTTTTTTGGGCACTGTCTTTTGAAAACTCTGAAGGTTGCCTGTTTTTGTTGTTGTTGATTCTTCCTCATTTATGACAAACTTTTCTTTCTTCTCTATTCTTTGATTTTGTTGCTCTGAAGCTAGTCAATGATCCTCTGTTCCAGGGTTCCTCTTTGATTTTGTTGCTCTGAAGCTAGTCAATGATCCTCTGTTCCAGGGTTCTTTCCTCTTTGATTTTGTTGCTCTGAAGCTAGTCAATGATCCTCTGTTCCAGGGTTCTTTCTGTCATTCAATATAGATCACTCGGTGGAGAGTTCAGGAACCCTCACTTCTGATCCATGCTCTACCCTGAGAAAAAAATCTCTCTGCTGCAGATGTTTTATCCTGAGGTTAGTGTAGTCAGACTGGTTTTCAGACTCTGTTGCAAGTACTCTTCAGAGAATGAGTGGAGAGTAGGCCTCCTGTCTGTTGTTTGTGTTTTGTAGCCCACAAACCTTCCCACTGGGAAAAACTTTGGGTGTCTTTCAAGTGGCTACCCCTCTGTTCAAGATCACACTCAGTACTTGAAAGAAAGCAAGTTTCCTGCAGTGGGAAGATCAGCCTTGTGGGAGAACAGGGTTGGGAGGTGATCCTTCCTGATCTAGTGGGTGGTGGGGGAGGTGGTTTGCTAGCAAATGCTGGTTGTAGACTCCAGCCAAGTTCAATCTACTGGTGAGTTTTTCTGGCCTGGGAGCCAGATGCCAGCCTCTACTGGTGAAAGGTGCACTGTCAGTGGCTGTCCAGTCATGTGTTTGTACCTTATTCCAATTGGACTCCAGTCATCCACCATTATGCACTGACCAGGACTCTTCCTGTGTGGGACCAACAACTTGCACACAGCTGGGATGGTGAAAACTCACCCAAAACATGTCAGGATCACTCACCCTCTGTCATTCTCGGGGCAGGGCTTCAGTTCCTATGCAAGCCTGGCACAGAGCGGGAGATGGAGTTCCCAGATTCCAACGCCTTTTGGCTTTTATGCATTCAAAGAGACTTTTGCTGGGTGCAAGGTGCTTCACTTGCTTAAAAATGTTTAGAGTGTCTGCATCTATCAGCAGTTGTGTCCCTACGCTTTTCGTCACTCAGCAAGAGAGGTTTGCTACACCATCTTGGATCTTTCATGGAATTTTTGAGTTATTATTTTTAACCAATTCAAAGTAGAATTATCTCCAAAGTTTCACTACATATCATGTTTTATTAGAGTTTGTTATAAACTTTTTCTGTAACTAACTCATGCAAAATAAATAGTCACAAAAATGCCTTAATTTTAATCATGTCAATAAATATGTTTACAATTACTTAGGTTGTAGTACTTAGTATCGATTTCATTAATGCACATGTCAATACCATTATAATTTATTTGCTTGCCACATATCTGCATGATTTTTGTGGTCACTGACTGAGTGGAGAGTTGAAGACAAACAATTTGGTTGAGATAATTAAAATGCATGACATTTTCTTGTACTGAGGATATCTGATTTTTAAGTAAACTGACAACTCTTTCTTAAAATAAAATTCAGATGGTCATTTTCTTATTCTTTGTGTGAGAGTGTAAATTACAAATATGTTTCTGAAAAGAATATTGGCAATATGTATCAAGGACTTGGTACATATTTATTATTTTATATAGTTATTTATTTTGCAATAATTCATCCTGTAAACATCCTTAGATATACTATGTTTTAATGGCAGCACCTTAAATATTATACAACTTGGGAATAAAGTAAATTCTTATCAGTTTAAGATGGTTATATAAAATTAATACATACATACAGCATAATGGTAAGCATTCATTTAAAAGCTATCATTTTAGATTCCATAAATATTTGAAAAATATTATTGTCATAAAGCTAAGTGAAAGTGGATGCAAAAGAGTAGGTGCAATAAAATGTCAAATAAATATGAATACTTTGTACATGCATACATATGCAAATTGATTGTACAATCCTAATAAAAATAATTTAAATACCATTTGCAATAATAAAGTGATTAGAAATAAACATGTTATAGATGAGTATATATACCACATTTCCATGCAATATACCTGGAAATAAGGCAAAATAAATATGTTAGAAATGCTAGCTATCATTTTCTTTGCATGAGAACTACCGATAATCTTCTTTACTCCACGATAGTCTGTATTTTCTAAAGACAATTATATAAATTGAAGGTGTGCATATGTTGCTATTATAAAGAAATGGCATATTATTTTTAAAGTTAATTTCAGCAGTTCATTGGGTTCTGCATATTCTTAGTTTCATTGTTTTGTTTTTAACTTTTTAAGCCATGCCTTACTTATGTAATTTCAATACATAAAAGTGCGTTCATTTTTTACTTCACAGACGTACCACACTGAAAGTTTTAAATAATTACCTATTCTTTCAGATTCCTGCTTTATTTTTCCTTCTTTCACAGTATGCTCTTAAATAGATAGAATAAAAAATAGAATGACACTATCCATATTCTAATTCTAATGGAGGAAGCAATGATGAGCCAGCCACACAGGATTTATACATTGGAGGTCTTCAATAACTGCTGTGCCTCACTATCCTTTGAGAGTTATAAATTTCCTTTGAGTTTTTATTCTGACAGAAAGATACATGAAGATTGAGTTTTTATGTTAACATTGTATTTCTGAAGTATTAATATCTTGATCCGAAAAGACTTTATAGACACAACTATCACTTTAAAAAATCTCCTTTCATTAAGAACTTTTGTGAATGAAAGAGAATATGTTGATTAGCAAATAATCAGCATTTAAAAATCACTGAGCAACAGTATATGTTGATATTAAACTAATCAACTTGTTAGCATTCTGCACTTCAGTTTGACAATTGCTTGCTCTGGAAAGCTGCAGAATGATAGGTGGCAATTTTGACTCCACAGAAAAGTGGAAAATAGGGCAAACTTTCTACTTTTAAACTTTACAACATATAATATAGCCATAAAAACCAATTTATCCTGAAATATAGGACCAAATAGTTATGACAATACTGGATTACTTTTTTCTCCAAAAATTATTTCTTCATTCCTGAAATATAATTTTCTCTTTGTTTTTCCCCTATCTCTCTTGCAGTTTTTTTGCACAATCTTCTTTGGAAAAAACCTAAGAAAGTAAAAAAAAAAAAAGAAAGAAAAGTGTTATATCAAGCCACATCAGGATAAAAATTAACATTGTTTCCTTTATAATAATCTTTGTTAATGTAATCCTTGTCACATATTAAATTGTATAACTAATATTAGATTAGACTCCCATACTAGGCTAGAGTCCAACAGTGCAGTGAAATTAAATATCCGATAATGGGATATTCTTTTTTTTTTTTTTTTTTTGAGTTGAAGTCTCACTCTCACTCTGTCACCCAGACTGGAGTGCAGTGGCACCCAGACTGGAGTGCAGCCTCAACCTGCTGGGCTCCGGCGATCCTTCCGTCTCCGCCTTCCAAGGAGCTGGAACTGCAGGCGCACGCTACCACGCCTGGCTAATTTTTTTTATTATTGTAGAGATGAGGTCTTGCCAAGTTGTCCAGGCGGGTCTCGAACCCGCGGGCTCAGGCGGGATATTCCTTTTGTTCATATATACCTGGCTAGGTTTTTGTGTGTAATTGTAATGGTATGTAATATCTTGTATTCTAGTTCTCTGTCTCCATGATTGTCTCCCTGTGAACTCTGTACTCTTTAAAGCTGGGGGCAGTAATATATTCCTCATCATGCTTGCATTTCTTACTGTGTAAATTTACAGTGAATGATAGCCTTAAAACAATATTGCATTCTATTTGGTGAACACCTTAAATTTCTACTATACAAATTTAAGAAAGCACACACATACTGGGCATGAGGGCTTGCTTACCTAGTAGTGTCAGAAGCTGCCAGAAACTTTCTAGAAAAAATGATCTAACATTCTACTGGGTTTTTAGAGGATAAGCGTTTGCAAGTCAGAAAATAAAAAATCCCTAAGGATAAAAGGCATAGGAAAATGGATACTCTTAGGCTTTTATCTACATGTGTTACCAGAAGGTCAGAAAAGTCATTGACATAAACCTTGAGAAAACATTTTGTAGGCTACATGATTGCAGTAGAAAAAAGAACTACAGCCACTATGAGAAAAGGAAACCCTCTCCCACCATCCTTCTCAGATTCTTCCCCCCTACTCTATTGAAAAAGGATTATAACCTTGAAGAAGGGGCAACGAACAGTGTCATTCTTCAGAAACCAGTTATTTCAGTTGGGCAAGAGACACAGAAAATAAAAAGCATGCAAACAAATAAACAATCAAGAAACAATATTCTGTTTATGAAGGGGCTAAGAATACAAGCTGGAAAAATGAAATAACTGGGATTCAGCTCAAGCACTGAGAAGAGCTCACCCCAAAGATCCAGGATCTATGTATGGTAGCTTAATCACAACATAGAATCCATTTCCCTTTCCCTCACCTCCAGGCCAAAATGTGTCAAGTAGAAGTTACAGGAATAGTGAAGAGCATGAAGACAGACCGAGGTCTGGCAAAAAAGGAAGACCTAAAGCTGAAGCTATAGTAGACATTGAGAAAATCCCTTTGGCAAAATAGTCCTCACACCAAATGCAATGAAACATTACAGGAACATAAAGCATGTATTGCACTAACAGTAACCATAGCAACACCAGGTCTCAAACATAGAGAAATAATCTTTTTAACTCAGTGACTCATCTTAAAACTCTGGTAGATGGAAAGAATGCCAATTATCTGGCATATAATCTATTGACTTGAATCTCTGTTGCGCTATCAAAGTGCCCAGTTTTCAGTGAAAATTATGACAAATAATTCAGAAAAGACCAATAGCACATGGTTAAGAGACAAAGCAATCAAAATAACCAGATTCAGATATGAGATACTTGTTAGAAAATTCAGACAAGAGATTTTGCATAATTACGATAAATATGATAAAGGCTCTGGTAGAAAAGATAGACTAGACTATATGCAAGGTCAGATGGATAATTCTGGAAAAGAGACGAAAATTTTAAATTAGTTAAAATATCTGAAATAAAAATGAAAGAATTTTGTTTAACAACCTAATCAGTGGACTGGGGAAAAATAAATAAATTTGATAATCAGGCAATACAAAAATAAATAAATAGGCAAAAGAGAATCCAATATTTGAGACAATATAAGGCAGTCTAATAAAACTAAATCCTAGATTTAAACTAAAAAAAGTGAGAAAATACTTTCAAAAAATAATAACAAAGATTTTTACCAAAATTGATGAGACTCCAAACCACAGATCTTCAAAACTATGAAAACCAAATGGGATAATTACAAAAACAAATTAGAAAGCAATTTCCCTGCACACACACACACACACACACACACACACACACACACACTTTTTTTTTTTTTTGAGTTGGAGTCTCACTCTGTCGCCCAGACTGGAGTGCAGTGGCTGCTCCCGGCCACCGCAGCCTCGACCTGCTGGGCTCCGGCGATCCTTCCGCCTCAGCCTTCCAAGTAGCTGGAATTACAGGTGC
>CAUYQG010031851.1:0-15218 GCA_963574415.1 Tarsius wallacei | reverse complement strand
CACAAATTCTATGTGTAATGATCAAATACGGATAATTGAAATATCTGTCACCTCAAAAATTTACCATGTATTTGTGGTTGGAACATTCCAAATCTTCTTTACTAGCTGTTTTGAATTATGCAATAATTTTGTGCTAACTATAATCACCCACAGGGTTGTGGTTATTTGTTCTATCTAACTGTTCTTATTCTTTCTGTACACTTGTATTTTTTTAACCCATTAATCAACTTCTCTTAATTCCTCCATAACTACCTACAACTCCCAGGCTTTGATAACTATCATTCTATTCTTTGCTTCCATGAGCTCAATATTTTTTTAGCTCACACATGTAATGTGAACTTCTGATCATTGTATTTCTATATCTGACTAATTTCATTTAACTATGTCTTCCAGTTCTACCCATGTTGTCGCAAATGACAGAATTACATTCTTTTTCATGACTAAATACTATTCTGCATTACACACACACACACACACACTCACACACGCATCACATTTTCCATTCACTTACTCATGAGCACTTTAGTTGATTCTGTATTTTGGCTATTGTGAATAGTGCTGCAATAAACAGGGGGAGGGCAAATATCTTTTCAATATACTATTGTTTTACTTTTGTATATATATCAGGCAATGGAATTGTTGGATCCCATGTCATTTTCAATTTTAGTTTTTTGAGGACCCTCAATACTGTTTAACATAATGGTTGAACTAATTTATAAACCAACCAACAGTGTATATGATTTCTCACTTATCCAATAATATACATTGTAACAGATATAATGTGGTATCTCCATGTGATTTTAATTTGCATTTACCTTGATTTTAATAATATTGAACATTTCTTCATATATCTGTTGGCCATTTGTGTCTTCTTATGAGAAATTTCTGTTCAGGTCTTTTGCACATCACCATAGTGATATCACAATGGACTATGTAGCACTTTTTTTTTTTTTTTTTGAGTTGGCATCTCACTCCGTCACCCAGACTGGAGTGCAGTGGCCGCTTCCAGCCACCGCAGCCTTGACCTGCTGGTCTCCAGTGATCCTTACGCCTCAGCCTTATGAGTAGCCGGAACTACAGGCGTGCGCTACCACGCCTGGCTATTTTTTTTTTGATTTATTGTAGAGATGAGGTTTCGCCTGCCCAGGCGGGTCTCGAACACGCGGGTTCAGGCAATCTACTCACCTCAGCCTCCCAAGGCAAGGGATTACAGGTTGAGCCACCAAGCCCGGCTACGAACTTAACTTTCATTCCCTGTATTTGGTGAGAAATAGGATCTAGTTTCAGTGTATGTGTATGGATGTCCAGTTGTCTCAATATAATTTATTGAAGAGACTCTATATTCACCAAGACATGCTCTTATTGATTGTCAAAAATGAGTTAGATGTAAAGATATAAATTTATTTCCAAGTTTTCGATTTTATTTAGCTGGTCTGTGCGTCTGATTTTATGCCAGTGCCATTTTTTTCAGTTATTATGTCTTTGTAGTATATTTTAAAATCTGGTAGTGTGATGCCTCCGCCTTTGTTTCTGTTTATTTTTCTTTGGAATTACTATGGTTATTTGAGATTTTTGGTGGTTCCATACAAATTATAAGATTGTTTCTTCTCTTTCTGTGAAGAACATCATTGGTATTTTGACAGGAATCGCACTGAATATGAAGATTGCTTTGGATGATATGGACATAATAGGAATATCAATTCTTCTAATAATGAGCATGAGGTATCTTCCTATTGTTGTGTCCACTGCAGTTTTTCCACTCTTGGTTTAAATGTATCTCTCTAGAGGTCATTCCCTTCTTTGCTTAATTTATTTCTAAATATTTTATGGTTTTTTGTCACGATTGCAAATGAGTTTACCTTCTTGATTTCTGTTTTCAGATAGTTTGTTGTTGTGTATTTAAATGCTAATAATTTGTGTATGCTGAGTTTCTATCCTTCTACCACACTGAATTAGTTCATCAGGTCCAAAAATTTTTTGGTAGAGTATTTAGAATTTTAAAAATATAAAGTCATGTCCTCCATGAGCAAGGATAATTTTACTTTTCCCCTCCTACTTGGGTGTCCTATAGTTCTTCTTCTTGCCCATTGGACCGACTAAGACTTTCAGTACCATGTTTAGTTATAGTGGTGAGTGTAGACACCTTGTTTTGTTCTAGATCTTATAGGAAAAGTTTTTAATATCTCCCCATTCATTATGATGTCAGCTTGGGTTTGTCATTGACACCTTTATTGTTCTGAAGTTTTCTTTTTTTTTTTTTTTTGGCATACACAGTTTGTACAGAGTTTTTATCAGAAGGGCTATGAAATGATATTGAATGTTTCCTTAGCATTTATTGAAATAATCAAGTCCTGTTAAAATGAATTATCACAAATATTGACTTATGTATGTTGAAGCACCATTGCACCCTGGGATGAATCCCACTCAATATTGGTGAATGATATCTTTAATGTGTTGTTAAAATCAGTTTGCTTGTATTTTGTCAAGGATTTTGGCATGTATGAATATCAAGGTTGTTGATCTATAGTTCTCTTTTTCTGCTGTCGTGTGCTTGTCTGGTTTTGGTATGAGGGTAATACTAGCTTCATAGAATGAGTTTTTTCAAGTATTCCCTCCTTTTCAGGATTTTGCAATAGGTAGTCACCCATGCAGGTTTTTCAAAGTGTTTCATGTTTTTTGTTGTTGTTGTTGTTGTTGTTGTTGTTGTTGTTTGAGAAGTTATTCAATTCACTTCTTTAGTTAATTTATTTATAAATATGTTACAGCATTTTTTGCCACTTTTAAGACTAAGATTTTTTTAAATTTCTTTTTTAGATTGTTTGTTGTTGGTGTATATAAGTTCCACTAATTTTTGTGTGCTGAGTTTGTATCCTGCAACCTAACTGAATTCATTGATTAGTTCTAATAGATTTTGGTGGAGTATTTAGAATTTTAAAAATATAAGATCATATATTCTGTCAATTAAGGTGATTTCACATTTTCCATTTAACTTGAGTGCCCTATATTTCTTTCTTTTGCTCTATGTGGCTAAGACTTTTAGGTACTAAATTGTCTAACAGTGGTGAATGTGGGCATCCTTCTGTTTTTGCAGATCTTAGAGGAAAGGCTTTCAGTTTTCCCCCATTCAATATGATTTAGCTTTTAGTTTGTCAGGTATGATCCTTATTATTTTGAGGTACTTTTTTTTGTATACACAAGTTTGTTGAAAGTTTTTATCATGTAGAATTTTGCATTTTATTGAATGTTTTTTCAGTATCTATTGAAATAATCAAGGACTTAATATAAAGCATTATGATTATTAATTTATGTATGTTTAACCATCATTGCATCTTGAGGATTAATTTCATTTAATCATGGTGATTAATCTTTGTAATTTATTGATAAATTCAGTTTGCTAGTAGTTTGTTAAGAAATTTTCCTCTATAGATTCCTTTTTTGTTGTGTCCCTGTCTGTTTTTGACATGAGGGTAATGTTGGTTTAATAAGTATTTTCCCCTTTTCAATATTTGGAAATAGTCTGTAAAATTGATATTATTGCTTTAAACACTTTGTAGAATTCATCAGTGAAGCATCAGTTCTGGGTTTTTCTTTAACTGAAGACTTTTTATTACTACTTTTAATATTGTCCACTCATTACTCTCTCTTTGGTGTTTCTATTTCTTCATGATCCAAAGTTGGCAGTTTGTCTGTGTCCAATATTCAACCATTTCTTCTAGGATTTCAAATCTGTTTGTGTATACTTGTACACAATAATCTCTTATAATCCTTTGTATTTCTGTGGTATCAGTTGTAATGTTTACATTTTTGCTTCTAATTTTTAATTTAGGTTTTCTCTCTTTTTTCTTAGTCAAGCTAAATAAAGCCTTGTTAGTTATGTTTACCTTTTCAAAACACAAATTTTTGTCATATTGATACATCTTATTTTTACTCTCAATTTTATTTACTTCTTCACTTGTCTTTATTGTTTTATTATTTTTGCTAATTTTGACTTGTTCTTGCTTCTTTAGTTCTTTGTGGTGCATTGTAAGATTGTTTGAAGCTACTTTATTTTTTTAATGTAGGCATTTGAGGTTATATAATTCTTTGTTAGCACTACATTTACTATATCCATTGGTTTCAGTATATTGTGCTTGTTCAGAAGCATGTGTATACTTTCCATGTATATGTAGATTTTTTGGAAGTTTGTCTCATTATTGCTTTTAATTTAATTTCATTGTCATCAAAAAAAGCGAGTATATATAATTTCTATATTTGTGGACTTATATTGTAGCCTTGCATATGCTTTATCCTGGAGAATGTTTCATGGGCTGTTAAGAACATTATGTGTTCTGCAGCAGTTGAGTGAGACGTTTTCTAAACACCAACTGGGTCCATTATTTTGGTCTAGAGTGCAGTCTAACTCAGATGTTTATTTGCTGATTTCCTTTGGATGATCTGTTCATTACCAAAAGTGTGATGTTAAAGTCTTAAATTTTTATTGTATTGCAGTTCATATCTCCTTACATAGACATATGCAGTTCATATCTCCTTATATCTTTATTAATATTTAATTTGTAAGCCCACAAGGCATCAAAGGAGAAAATGAAAACTGAGACACAGTAATTCGCTTACACAAAGTAAGTATAAGAGGAAAAATCCTAAAGGGAGCAAGGGAAAGTGGTCACACTACCAGGGAAGACTAATCAGAATGGCTCTATATTTATCTGTAGAAACACTGCAGGTCAGAAGGGTTTGGACTCCAACCTTTGATGTTCTCAAAGACAGACAGTTTCAACCAAGAAATTCCTACCCAACCAAGCTAAGCTTCATCAGCAATGAAGAATTAAAATCCTTCTCAGATATTCAATCCCTAAGAGAATGTGCTGCTTCCAGACCAGCTCTACAGGCATTGCTTAAAAATGTGCTATGCATAAAAGAAAACAGAAACAAATGAAAGACCATACACCTCACAAGATCACAAACACAGAAGGAACAGAGCACACAGCACACCTGCAAAAATAAAAGCACATACATATGCTAACACAAAAGTTAAAAGAAAACAAAGCAACCTTATAAAAGCCTTCTGACAGGGACAAACTCTCACATTTCAATAATCAATTTGAATGTAAATAGACTGAATATACCACTGGAAAGACATAGAATGGCAAACTGGATAAAAATATGCTGCCTCCAGGAAACACATCTTACTATAAAGGACACCCATCACTCTAAGTTAGAGAATGGAAAATAAACTTTCAGGTGAATAGAAAACAAAAAAATTCCCAGAAGTTGTGAACTTCATATCAGACAACACAACCTTTAAGCTGTCAAAAATCAAAAAAGATACAAAGGGACTCTACATAATGATAAAAAGTTCAATCCATCAGCAAGAAATTGCCATCCTAAACATATATGCACCCAACAGGAACACTAGCTTTTATAAAGCAGCTACCAAGTAAACTAAAAAAAAAAAAAAATTAACCCTAACGCTACCATAGCTGGGGATTTAGGTACTCCACTAACAACCTAGATAGATCACTGAAGGAAAAAATCAGCAAGGAGACCCAGAACCTCAACTTTACTTTTGATTAAATGGACTTAATAAAATCCTATAGATTACTAAATGCAACAACCACGTAATATACATTCTACTCAACACCACATAGAATATGCTCCAAGATCAACCATATTCATGGTCATAAATCAAGCATAAACAAATTTCATAAGATCAAAATATTGTCATGTATCTTCTCAGACCACAGTGGAATATAAACAAATATCAGCACCAAAGTAATTCCCCTGAAACCTACAGAGACATGGACACTGAACAGCATGATGGTGAATGACTCCAGGATCAACACAGAAATCAAAACAGAATTTAAAAGATGCCTGGAAACAAATACAAATAAAAACATCTCTAACCTATACCTCTGGGATGCCATGAAAGTAGAACTAACAAGGGAATGTATATCTCTACAAACACACATCAAGATATTAGAAAGATCACAAGTTAACAGCCTAACAAATCAACTAAGAGAGCTGGAAAGGTAAGACCACCAAAACCCTAATTTCAGCAGAGGAATCCAGATTATCGAAGTAAATGTCCAAATATAGGACATAGAAGAAAAAAATACCATTGAAAAATATCAACAAAACAAAAAGCTGGCTCTTAAAAGAATAAAAAGGATTGGGTGACCTCTAGTTAAACTGACCAAGAAAAATAGAGTAAAAGTCCAAATAATCACAATTAGAAAAATAAAACGTCAAGTCACAACTGACCTCAAAGATGATCAGATATTACTATGCGCACATTTATGAAAATGAACTCGAAAACCTAAATGAAATGGAGGACTTTCTTGCACCACCACAACTTCCCAAAGTTCAAACAAGAAGAAATTGAGATCTTACATAGACCAATAAGAACCCAGAAAATTGACTTCATCATAAGAAAACTACCCCTACAAATAAAAGCCCTGGACTAGATGGCTTTCCAGTGGAATTGTACAAAACATACAAGGAGGAGCTGACACCAATCCTATTGAAAGTATTCCGGGCAATAGAGAAAGATGGAACTCTCCCTAAATCATTTTACTAAGCTGACATCACACTGATACCCAAATCAGGTAAGGATCCAAAAAGGAAAAAGAACTAAAGGCAAATTCCCCTGATGAGCATAGGCGTAAAACTCTCAAAAAAATTCTGGCAAATCAGATCCAACAACATATCTCAAAAATCATCCACCATGACCAAGTATATTTTATGACTGGGATGCAGGGCTGGTTCAACATTCGCAAGTCCATAAGTGTAATTCAGTAAATTTACAGATGTAAAAACAAGAACCACATGAATATATCATTGGACACTGAAAACAAATTCAACAAAATCCAGTATCCCATCTTGATAAAAATGCTTGAAATTCTCGGCATAGAGGTAACATATCTCAAAACAGAAAGAACTAACTAGCAATAAACCCACAGCCGACATATTGTGAAATGGACAGAAATTGGAAGCAGCCCACCCCCCCGCCCCCAAACCAGAACAAGACAAGTCTGCTCATTCTCACCCTTCCTGTTTAACACAGTGTTGGAAGTCCTAGCTAAAGCAATCACACAAGAGAAGAAAATCAGGGGTATCCAAATAGGAAAAGAGGAAGTTAAGTTATCCTTCTTTGTGGACGACATGATCCTTTACCTTAAAACCCCAAGAGAATAGGTCAAAAACCTCCTTACACTAATAAAGGATTTTTCCAGCTTCGTAGTACAAAATAAACATGAAAAAGACAGTCACACTCTTATACAACAGCAACAAACAGGCGATAATCAAATAAAAAGCACAATCCCATTCACAATAGACACCAAAAATGAAATACCAGAGAAGTGAAAGGCCTTTATAATGAAAACCACAAAACACTGCTCAAAGAAATCAAAAAAGACAAAAACAAATAGAAATGTATTTTATGCTCATGGTCTGCAAGAATCAACATCATTAAGATGTCCATCCTACCCAAGGCAATCTACAGATTCAGTGCAATATCCATTAATTACCAGCTTCATTCTTCACAACCTGGAAATGACAATACAGAAAGTCATCTGGAAACATAAATGACCACGAATAGCCAAAACAATCCTTAGTAAAAGAAATAAAGCAGGAGGTATCACACTTCCAGACTTCAAACTTTACTATAAGGCTACAGTAATCAAAATAGCCTGGTATTGGTACAAGAACAAGATAGAGATTCTGGAAGCAAAACCTCAATTTCTCAACCAACTCATCTTTGACAAAGCCTTCCCCAACAACCACAGAGGAGAGGAGATCCTATTCAGTAAATGGTGCTGGGAAAAATGGCTGACCACAAACAAAAGACTGAAACCAGACCCCTACTTATCACCACACATAAATATTAACTCTAAATGGATCAAAGACCTAAACACAAATCCTCAATCTATGAGAATCTTAGAAAATGTAGGAGACACAGAAATTGGAATAAGCAAACGATTCCTGGTCAAACCCCAGAAACCCATGCAACAAGAGTCAAGATAGACAAGTGGGACCTCATCAAACTGAAAAACTTCTGCAAAGTCAAGAAAGCATCGAGAGAGGGAAGAGAGCACACAGAATAAGAAAAATATTTGCTAACTGTTTATATGACAGAGGCCTAACATCCAGGATCTACAAGGAACTCAAATATGCTAAAAGGGGGGAAAAAAAGTGAGCAAAGGATATGAATAGACACATCTCAAAAGAAGACATATGAGCATTCAACAGATACATGAAAAAATGCACAGACTTACTTATCACCAAAGAAGTGCAAATCAAAACCACAATGCAATATCACCTTATTCTAGTCAGAATGGTCATTATCAATAACTCAAAAATAACAGATGCTGGAGAGGATGTGGGGAAAAGGGAACACTTTTACACTGCTGGTGGAAGTATTAACTAGTACAACCTTTGTAGAAAACAGTGTGGGAATTCCTAAAAGATCTAAAAATTGACCTTCCATGTGACCCAGTAATCCCCCTTCTGGGAATATAATCAGAGGAACTCAAATCATTCTACCCAAAAGATACCTGCAGATGCATGTTTATTGCAGCATTATTCACAATAGCAAAAACATGGAACCAACCATGTGCTCATTGAAAGTGGACTGGATGAAAAAGATGTGGTACATTTACATGGTGGAATATTACACAGTCATAAAGAACAAAAGTATGAGCTTCGCAGCAACTTAGATGGAATTAGTGTCTCGAACACTCATTCATCTATCACAAAAATGAGGAACTGAGTATCACATGTTCTCACTCATAAACCATCCTCAACATTTATCATAATACTATAAGGAAGGGATCAAAAGTAGTGAGACACTGCCAGAGGATGAGAGGGGGCACATAACTTCAATAAAAATACCTGATCTCAAACCAGGCATAGTGGGAGTCAAAGGGAGTTCCAAACTTTACGTGTACAGTGCTCACTTATCTCCCTAACCCTAAATAGTACCCCACATCTTTAAAATAAATAATTAAATAAAGTTGATATGAAAATGAAGATGAGATGAGAGTGTTTAATTATGACACTATCATGCAATCTTTCTGAATTTCTTCCCAGGCATATGCCCCAAATTACATATTAATCCCTTATAACAAATATTTTTTGTGGTGAATTAATTAACAATTCAATTGGAACCTCTGGAGATACATTTCAAAGTAAAAACCAAAATCATTAGACTTGCATAACTATTTATATGCAAACATTGAAGTTGTACCCTTTCTCAATTTTTATAATGCATGCCAAAATAGTTTACTAGGAGTTGTCAAATGAGTAATATTTATACCCATGGCACTTTTTCAGAGAGACATCATGCTGAGCCGGATATACTCATAAAGTTTGAGAACTTCTTAAAATTGTAATTTCAAAATAATTGTGTTTATACAATATTTTTGAAAATTATGCTATATATTTACAAGTATTATATGCTTGTATAATGTATGCATATGTAAATATACATGTAACAGGCAAGAATATATTTTGTCATTTATTTACATTTACATATTTCTATGGACTTACTGGGGGTCAAAGAACACACTTAAGTATACTAAGTCACGTAATTAAACCTATAGAAGATAGAAGAGTCCCAGAAAATTTAAAAATGTATTAATGTAAGATGATTACCATGGCTAATATGCCTCATTTATTCTTTCAACTTGGTAAATTTTTTGTTTTCTATCTCTCTTTTCATTTTCGGGAGAACATTATTTAAGGCAAATGCATATTCCTGCTATTTGTGTATGTGTGTGATCAACTTGCTATTAGTTTAAACTTTGCTTTCTCATATTTAACAAATTTAAATTTTTCTTCATGTACTTTCATTGACAGTTACATTGATCTTTGCCATTTATCATTTGAAACAACTTCAGGAAAAAAAATCTCAACAAGCATTCTTTAATAACCCTTATTCATGTCTGTTTCTTTGACATTTTCTTGCCTCTTCACATGCATTCCATTCTCTTTGAATATCCTCCCTTTTCAATATTTATTGTCCCTTTTACTGACTTATAAAATTATCTTATTTTGAGTCGACTTCAATTCTCTTCTGCATCTTGCACATTTTAAAAAATTTCATGTGCTTCCTCTCTATCAACAACAGTCTCCTGTCTCTTACAGATGCTTGCCGTAAAAACACATAAAAGATAAACACATGTTGATCCACTGACAAAAATTTTGTGACCTGAAACTCACAGGAACAAATCCCTCAATTCCTCCAGGAGCTGTGGTTTAGTGTTCTCTGATCCAGTGCTAGTAGTGACTTTATACAATATAGCTTCTGCAGTAAAGGGAAAGAATTTACATATTTAGCAAATGTCAAAGAAATTATTAAAGCCAATGTTCAAAAATAAAAGCCTAGATAATAAATAAAGAAACCAAGAACATTTGCAAAGTAACCCTAAAATCTAATATTCCTAGAATGTTTCAAAATTCTGTATATATATATTTTCAGTTTTGCTACATTTTAATAGATATTTTTAAGGGATTATTTTTTAGGTCTCATAAGCAACATCAAACTAAAAGTACTGAGTAAACCACAGGATACAGAGTGCCAGCTAACCCCTAACTGTACCCCACAATAACATAATAAAAATAAATAAATAAATAAAATAAAAATAAAAATAAACATTAAAAAAAAAAAAAGAAAATGTACATGACACAAAAAAAACGCAGTTTTTTCCCTTGAGGAGTCTACCATCTGGGGATTTGACAACTCATAGTCTTAAGAGTTGAGTGAACAACAATGTAATTTATTAAGACAAATTCTTCATCGCCTAAATGATTCAAAATGATTGAATCATTTTAGAATTTGAAGTTAATCCAATAAAGATGAGACAAGGCTAAATTTCATTGAGAATTCTTTCAGGCTCATATAGTTTTTTATTAATATCCATCTAGTAAACACAATTGACCTAATAGAAAACTAAAAGTAAAGACTAGATCTCTTAAAGTGCAAGGGCTAAAACAACTTAATTATAGTTACTTATTTTAAAAGCAAGCATACTGAATGGTATGACAAGCGTTATTACACTAGTTTAAAAATACACCAGGTATTGACACTGCATTCCCCTCATATAGTGCTATTTAAAACAGTGAATATTAAATTATGTGAGATTTACATAATCTAATCCACAGGAAGTCCACTGCAAATCTTAATGTTTGTGCATCAAATATCCACTTCATGTGTATTATGAAAGTTTTACTTATGCTTCATTAAGTCAAAAGTAATGTAAAGTTTCAAATTATCATAAACTAATGATCTACATATCTTATCTGGATGAATGTCAATATATCTTAATAAAAAATAAGTGGCAATCCTATCTACCTATATAAAAAAAGAATACCTTTCCAAATTTTGCATACGTATCACTATAAGAAGAGATATGCAGATTTTAAGGTTTCACCATTAGTTGTCAGAAAAATAGCAGTTATGCTTGCAGTATCTTGCTAGTTTCTGACTAAATGATTTTTAGATTGCATGATTTAGAAGACATTGTAGGCCCATTTAAAATTTGTAATTATTTTGAGATTGTTCCAGTGTTAACCCTAGAATCATTATCAGAAAGAGTAAAAATGTGATGTAGAAGAACAGCTAATCAACTTGATGAAAAATAAGTTCACTTTCAGAAGAACGATTTCGTCATCTGGAAAAAAAAAATCATAGGTACATCCTGGGGAACACTGCCAAAAAGGTTATTGATCTGGCCAAGACACTCTTTGTAAGCAGGAAAACTATCAGATCAGGGTGAATTGACGCCACTTTGGAGTAGTAACCTAAAAATATCCAGACCAACATAATGGGTTCAATTTCTTTCGTAGTTGAATACTATCCTACCCACATCAACCCAAAGCTAAATCAAACCAAAAGAACATATTAGAGCAAAATTGAACAAATGTATAAACTCTATCACATTCTTATTGTTGTATTAAGTTTGAAGATGAGCACATCCTACCCACAACAGTATTGTTCCAGTAAGCAGGATGGGAGTAGTGGGAAATTAGAAAACCAGGTATTGATTGCACAATTAATAGAAAAGTAAAAACATACTCTGAAATCTGCAGTAAACCTGTATTCAAAGGAGTCTTATACATCAGTGATGTGCTGAACTTTGAATTCTGTCGTACAGCTTTGCAGTGGACTCACTCTGACTTACTGGTATGGGCACAGCTCACTCCCTGCCTACAGAAGGGTGAATGAATATGCTACACAGAGCTGTGATGGTTTCTACCAAGTGGTAAAACTCACAGAAGTTCCAGGTTAATCATGTCAGAATCATTCCTTGTGCAATGTTTGATGCAGATGAAGATAAAGTGGTTTCTTGGTCAGTAATTGCAATTTCATTATTTTAAAGTCAGTGGGTTTCTTGTATAGCTTTGTATAGTATAGTTTCTTGTATAGTATTGACCCAGGTTTAATTTCAACCATCTCCATGAAAGCACAACACTTAGTGCTGGTAAACCTTTATGTAGGCTTGTAGTGTTTGAATCCAAAGAAGATAGCTGCACTCATGGTTAATTTTTCCACATACTTCTAGAATTCAATGTCCACATTAAAATGAACATGTGTATCTACTTTTCTTGATGGCACAAAAATGTCTTGCACAGAAGTTAAATCTATGCCTTTCAGATCCTTTACACTAACTGTAGTATAGAGATTGATGCACTGCCCAGCATCATTCAAACCAATTTTCTCAGTTCTGATAGAGAGTAACGTCATTGCTGGTTCTGATGGCAATCTTAGTAATAAAGTACCAGGTACTCTAGCAGAAAAAGAATTCGCAGACCATGCTCCAGCACCACCTTCTTCTTCATCTTCTTCAAATTCCAAATTCTCTTCTTTACCAGGTGCTAAAATCCTTCTTATTGGAACTGGCTGAACCTCAAGTGGAATTATTTATTATAGCAAGAATACTCTTTAGGATTGGTTCTAGCTTCTTCAAGTCCTCCAGTTTAAATTCTTCTTGGACCTGTGGGGACTGTAAAGTTGTACTTCGCAATTCCAAGAATGTTGCAATTTGCCTATGGTTTTCTTTTGTTCTTCTGTGAATTCAGAATTATTGTATTGAGTCTGGGCTTCTTTATGTAGAAGTTTTGCAATATCTGATACTCGTCTATCGACTCCACCAGCTGGCGCCTGTCCTAAAACTGGCGCCTCAGCTCTGCAGCACGCTGACTTCGGGTTACCTCCAACATGGAGGGCCCCGCCACGTACCCTCCAGTACCTATCTCAAGGAGACCGGGCTCCAAGGCGCCATCCTCCTGGGGCCTGGCCCCGACATTAACAGGGCCAGGAGGTACTGCTACGGCCGCCACCCGCCAAGGAGCCACCCAAGACCACTGGCCCAAATTCTGTATATTTACTTATTTTTTCATTTCTACTTTATGTAGAATATTAATGAAAACAAAAGTGAGTTTCCACCACTCTTTGTGTTTTATATATGTATATCTGATATGAGTTCCTTTAAACTCAGTGTACATTATGTTATTTCACTATTCAGTTGTGAGTTGAGATTCACTCTGTCATTGTCTTTGAATATATTAGATAAATATACCCAGGTATGTGAAGAGTCTATATAACTTTTTTTATATTCTATGTTTGCTGTTTTTTGTTTGTTTTGTTTTTCAGGATTTGTTTATTGTTTGTTTGTTGGGACATGATAAAACTTTATCATCCAGGCTGAGTGCAGTAGCACAATCACAGTATATATGTATATATGTATACACATATACAATATATATGTATATATTTGAATACTGGTTGTTTTATGTTTTTTGATAAATTCGAATTTTATTCATGTATCTTATCATGATGTTTACATGATCTTTTAAATTTATTTTGAGTTGAACTTCAGAAAAAACAGATACATTTTCTCTGAATCATTTTCTACCATGCCATTTTTAAATGACTGTTTTGTTTGTTTTGGTGTCTTTAACATTTCCTGACTTTTAATGTATGCGTCATATATGTTCACACTCCCTTCTGCATATGTCTATTCTTTTTCTCCATTTCTTTTTTCTTTTTGAATTATTGACTTTACCCATACTAAGATTTCTTTTTTCCTGTTTCCACAATTTTTTCATTTATTTCAATTCCATCTTATTTTGAATTCCATATCCTTGATTTCTTATAAACATTCGTTTCTATTTTCAGCTGTTTATGATAGTTTCATTTTGAAGTTGGAGAGATAAATGCAATTAAGTGAATAAGCATATAGTTTTCCTTTAATATATATTTCCTTGAAAGCTTCCTTTAATTTACATACTCTAGTGTCAGTGCTTATAACTATGCAAGCTTTGAAAGAGGAGAAAAGACTTCAAACTTGCTGATATGAGTTCCTCCTCCTTCCCTTGTCCTTTAACTCAGTGTACTTTCTGCTGTTTCACTGGCTGGTTGTGAGTTGGGATTCACTCTGTCATTGTCTTTGAATATATTAGGCAAGCATACCCAGGTATATGAAAAGTTTATATAATGTTTTTTAACATTCCGTTTTTGTTTTTGCTTTGTTGTTTGTTTTGTTTTCTAGGTTTTATTTTTGTTTTTGTTTTTTGTTTGTTTTTTGGTACATGATATAACTTTATCATCCAGGTTGAGTGCAGTGGCACAATCACAGATCACTATAGCTCCTGCACCTATGTTTCCCAGTTTGGTCTCTAACTCTTGACTTCAAGCAATTCTCATACTTTGGTCTCTCAAAGTGCTGAAACTACAACTGTGAACCACCATGCCCAGCTTCTACTTTTTAATAGTAGTAATTATGCTTTATTCTTTTGTGTTTTATTCACAAATTATAATATGAAAATAGAATTTATTTTAAAAGTTTGTTCATGAAGTTTATTTTTTAGGAAAATTTTATTGATAATGTCTCAATTCTGAACTAGAATGCAAATATCACAGAAGTTTTTCCTTTCATAATTCTTGAATTTTTCAAAATATTTCTTATATAACACTGATCATGAAAATTTTAATACTTTCCTTATCTAATGACATTTTTCAAGTATCTTTTGTATTAAGAGAGGGTAACATTTATGAATATTTCTCTTTAATGTATGCAGTGGGTATCAAAGGACAATTGCTGCACATTCAAATGGTGACAGATAGAGGCCTTTGCTGTATGTCTCTTCATCTGTTTTAAAGCACTCATCTCGTATATGTGTGTGTTTGTATTTTATTTTGAAAAGCATAGAAGGTGCAGGGG
>CAUYQG010031849.1:0-27404 GCA_963574415.1 Tarsius wallacei | reverse complement strand
CTAGTTTACACTCCCACCAACAGTGTAGAAGAGTTCCCTTTTCGCCACACCCTCTCCAGCAACTGTTATTTTTTGAGTTATTGATAATTGCCATTCTGACTGGAGTTAGGTGGTATCTCAGTGTGGTTTTGATTTGCATCTCCCTGATGAATAGTGAGGTTGAACATTTCTTCATGTGTCTGTTGGCTGCTCGGATGTCTTCCTTTGAGAAGTGTCTGTTCATATCTTTTGCCCACTTTATAATTGGGTTGTTTGTTTTTTTTCTTTTCCACACATTTGATTTCCTTGTAGATCCAAGATGTTAAGCCTTTGTCAGACCTGGAGTTGGCAAATACTTTTTCCCAATCTGTAGGCTGTCTCCCTGCTCTCTTGATGGTTTCTTTGGCTTTGCAGAAGCTTGGTAGTTTGATGAGGACGCACTTGTCTATCTTATTTCTTATGGCCTGTGGGTTTGGAGTTTTGTTCAGGAAATGGATACCAGTTCCAATTTCTATGAGGGTATGTCCTTCATTTTCTATGGTTCTTAGGGTTTGAGGTTTAACATTTAGGTCTCTGATCCATTTGGAGTTAATTTTTCTGTATGGGGATAGATAGGGGTCCTGCTTCAATCTTCTGCATGTGGTCAGCCAGTTTTCCCAGCACCATTTACTGAATAGGTTCTCCTCTCCCCATTGGTGGGTAGTGGAGGCTTTGTCGAAGATGAGTTGTTTGAGAAATTGAGGTTGAGCTTCTGGAATCTCGATTCTATTCCATTGGTCTATATGCCTGTTCCTGTACCAATACCATCTTTTATTGTGATATTTGGAATTGGACTTATTCTGCCATGAGTGTTCCATTGAAAACGCAAGAACACTGGACCTTGATGATATCCAAATGGCCACAATGGCCCTGACACTTGAACACTGAGCCTGGAAACTTCATCTCTTTATATCTTGGGAGACTGGTGAATACTACCAAGTTATTTTGGCTGTTATTTTAAAATATTTTAAAAATGGGGAAATTTCAAATTTTGGATCCAATTGGATCTAGAATTTGAAATTTTCATGCTGTTTGTTTCTTCTGTGTTAGAGAAGAGAAAGGATGGGGGCCCGGATCTGACAGAGGAGGCAACTGAAAGAACAGAAGTCACTGCAATCAAATGCAGGCAGCCCTCATGGAAGCTTTGAAGGCCAGGGGGAGAGTTTCCAGATTCTTAAAGTGGAAACAATTATTTTGCAATCATGGCGTATCTATCAGATGTTAAAATGAGGGCTGATGAGTTCAGCTTTAATGTTTTCATTTTCTAAGGTCTAAAGAAAAAAAGAAAGAAAATAGTTTTTAACAGCAACATAAAAACAGATACTTAGCTATTATAGGGTTAAAGTCAATGTACACATTTTATCTTTGCCTAAATTCCATTTTAGTATATGTCATTATGAGATTAATAAAAAGAGAATCCTTTCATCTCTTGGTGTGGGATTAAGTAATATTTGTAGGTAATAATAGCATGAATAACAATATAGATAACGGTGAGGCTTTTGAGGGCTTGCTATATCCAGTTAAGAACTGTGCATGTAATTACTTACATAATTTTTCTCCAAACTTGATAAAGTAAGTAAGTAGGTTGCTCATTTTACACATAAGAATCCTGAAGTGCCCAGATGCTAAGATGTAAGTAGCGTGACTACTAAGATGTTTATTTAAATATCAGAAGCTGGTACTTGGCTCAGTGATTGCAGCAGGCAGGAATAGCTTCATTTAGATACCTTGTATATCTGATGAGTTCAGTGACAAGAAAGGCGGTGATTTTTGATATATGGATGATTTGGAGGCAAACCGCAAAAGTCTCTATCACAGGTTAAAGCCGACATTGCTATACTATGTTCAAGTTTCACAGGAGGTTTCAGATAAGAAAAGTAATTTTATTTAAGTCAAAGCTATTTTCTGACAGATGCTCAGAAAGCATACAAAAGCAGTATAAAACCAACTGCTCTTACTGAGACTGGCATTTAAGACTATTTTGGAAAATGCCTCTGGATTATATTTTAAGTCTTGGTAATGATTGGAAATTAGTCATGAGAATTAAATTTAAACAATAAAGAATTAATGTTCACACTTTGGGAGGCCAAGGTGAGCGGATTGCCTGAGCCCAGGTTTGAGAACAACCTGGGCAACTTGGCGAGACCTCATCTCTACAGTAAAAATAAAAAAAAAGCCAGGTGTGGCAGCGCGCGCCTATAGTTCTGGCTACTTGGAAGGCTGAGGTGGAAGAATTGCCTGAGCCCAGCAGGTCGAAGCTGGGGTGTCCGTAAGCATGCCACTGCACTCCAGCCTGGGTGATGGAGTAAGATTCCAACACACACACACACACACACAAAGATTTAATTTTCTTTAGATACACAGATTTAAATTGGGGAGACTGGCACTGGGTTTATGCCACCAAGCAAAAGAGTTTGTCCTCTGGTGGGGACTCAGAGGAAGTGTAGACACATGACAACAAGAGCAAGAAAAATTACCCTCATGTCTTTCTAAGGCTATGGGTGTCAAACTGCAGAGTGAACAAAACTCATTTTCATAGAAGAAAGTGAAAAACGTATTATTTTCATTAATAATAATGTTGCAAGTCGGCCTCGTTGGCTCAGCCTGTAATCCCGCACTTTGGGAGGCTGAGGTGAGTGGATTGCCTGAGCCCGCGGGTTCGAGACCCGCCTGGACAACTTGGCGAGACCTCATCTCTACAATAAATCAAAAAATTAGCCGGGTGTGGTAGTGCGCACCTGTAGTTCCAGCTACTCGGAAGGCTGAGGCGGAAGGATTGCTGCAGCCCAGCAGGTCAAGGCTGCGGTGGCCGGAGCATGCCACTGCACTCCAGTCTGGGCGACAGAGTGAGACTCCAACTCAAAAAAAAAAAAAAAAATAATAATAATAATAAAATGTTGCATGACAATGATGCTGTAAGAATGAGATAATGCATTTAAGAATTTCGTGCAGTTCCTGGCCTATTGTGTGCTTTAATGAGGTAAGAATGTGTTTGCATTCTTTTACTCTGGTTTGAAAACAAACTAACAAACAAATGAACAAACAAACAAAAAATCCCTGGCAGAGAAAGTAGCAGTGCCCTGCAAACTAAGCAATTTCTGTGACTTTTCTGGAGGAAGCCTAGGATGGTTAGAGGATGAGGATGCAGGGAGAGAAACGGCAGGTTTTGCACCAGGTCAGCGGAGGATCTGGAAGAAAAATGTGCCTCTGCAGTCTCATTTGACTTTTCATTTCACAAAAGGTCTTTCAACTTGGGCTTGCTTCTTTCCTTTTGTAGAAATCAGTTAAGTAAATGTTTGTTTTAAAGCCTAGAATTTGGTTATTTAAAAAAAAACAACTTTCAAAATGAACTTGAAACTTTATCTCAGGGATCCCCAAATTTCTACCATTTCTCTTGGCTTCCCCCTGATTTATGCCTATTTCTCAGCTTTTTCTAACACAATATTTTGTAAAGATATATATTCACAAATAACATTGAACATAAGTAAAACTGGAAAAGCAAAACAAGATACATAAGTATTTCTTTGCTTTCAAATATAAAATGTCAATATGGATACTCAAACAAGCTCTTTATCCTTAACACTCATAGTCCTAATTGAGGAGAATTTCACAAAGCAGTTTTCATTTGGAAAACTCTTAACTCTGCGACCTTGAATAGTACAGAATTACCCATGATGTCCTTGAATTCAACAACCTTGCCTGGGTCACTCCTACTTGGTAAGTACTTTTGAGGGCACTTAGGAAAATGAAAATGAAACATTTATATATTCTGCATCTACATTCTAAGAATAATTGTACAACAATATACTTAAACACTCAAACTTACTTTAATTATCGTTTTTTTCAGTATAACAGTTCTTAAAAATCGTGACTTAATAAGTTCATTCAGTTTTGAGTTGAATAACACTTCTAAGGGCTCACAAACCTTTAAAAAGACACACTTTAAAAAACAACTTGTTTCAAGGGCATATGATATTTATTATAAAATTAATGTATTGAGAAAGACTTAAATTATATCATATACAACAGATTTCATAAAGGTCGTTAATGTTACAATATCACTGAAGAGCATTTCATGTGTATTTATATAATTTATGATTTGATTCAAAGCAAAAATAGTTCAAATTTATCATACACTTAATTGGTGAGAATTCTAACATGGATGATAGACTTATGAGCAGTTTTAGAGCATCTGAAATTTGCTTGTTTGAAATCGATCCACATGCTTCTATTTAAATTGGCCTATCCTTCTCTGATGTTTATTTTCCTTAGACTTTTTTTGGTAGTGTATTTTAACTTCAAGTGGTGTGCTGTTTGGCATTTGCTTATGAAAAATGAGATTCTGTCCTGTTCTGCTGAAGTTTTACAAAATGTCACCAAGATAATATCCTTGCAGAGTCCATGTTGAATAGTAATATTTTGATTTTCCTTGCATTATCGCTTGAAAGCAATTTTCCCAATTGGTGGGTGCCTGTCTTAGTAATCTATGTTTCTATAGATTTTCCTTTTCCTGTGGTTCTACCTTGTTTCTGGTTTTCAAATTCTACCCTGAATGGTTTAAAACAGTGTCTGGTGACAAGCGACTGATGCAGTGCTTGGCATGCCTATGAAAATATCCATAAAAACATAGAGGGAACATTCACAGTAGTACTGAAACTGAGGCACACAGTCAGCCTCTGCAAGAATCTGGGAGGATTTCCACAAATCCACTGCAGTATGTCACCGGGGCTGACTTCTGCACATACAACTATTTGGAGCAGATGGGGCGACTTACCCTTCCTCCAAGCATGTATCCAGCAGAAAAGATGTATCTGCAGCAACCTACAAACTAAATGAGTGACTGCTGTTCTAAAAATAGCTAGGTTGGTGTTTTAAATGACCTATCTCAGGTAATGCTAAAAAACAATACTGCCAAATAGGAGCTAAGATTATTACAGTTTTGTGGATAAAACTGAGGCTTGGAATGGTGTAGTGATTTTTTTTTTAAGTCTGGGAAGTAGGTGGAGCTAGGGCTTGCCTTTGAGCCCTGCATTTCAAGTGAACGTCAACAGTTCACCTGTTACCCTCTGCTGATTCTCCATCTGATATCTCCTATTTCTATTAAGAAGTTCTACTACCTCCAAGAAACAACTGGAGAGATGGGAGGAATGACTGCATGAGAGTGAATCTTACCCTTGGAGTTAGAGACCCCGTAAGTGCAGTCTGCAGGTAGAGATGGAGGGAGTGAGACTCCTAGCAGCCACATGTGATGACAATGACAACTGAGATGAAGAGAGAATTAGAAGAGATAAGAAAACCAAAAAATGTTAATTACAATCCGAATCAAAGTAAGTGAAGAGCAACACAAACTTTGGAAAGTACAGTTGATGTCAAAGGAGAATTTATAGCCGGGCTGGGTAGCTCAACCTATAATCCCGTGCTTTGGGAGGCCGAGGTGAGTGGATTTCCTGAGTCTGCGGGTTCGAGACCCACCTGGGCAACTTAGTGAGCCCTCATCTCTACAATAAATCAAAAAATTAGCCGGGAGTGATAGCGTGCGCCTATAGTTCCAGCTACTTGGAAGGCTGAGATGGAAGGATCGCCGGAGCCCAGCAGTCAAGACTGCGGTGGCCAGGAGCATGCCACTGCACTCCAGTCTGGGTGACAGAGTGAGACTTCAACTCAAAAAACAAACAAACAAAAACAAACAAACAAAACATAAAAAACACAAAGGAATACTTGTAAAGCTGGCTCATAATTCAGGAAAAAAGAGACAAGAGTTGTTCCCAAGGATTCAGGGCAACTTGAACAAAAGCAAGGATCACGTGAATTACTGAAGAAAATGCTTCCGAGATTAAAAAAGAATGCCTGAGAAAATGGAGACAGATTCAATCTTTATCTGAATAGAAAAGAGAGCTGTACTTCCTCCTTTTCCGGCATATTTTATGATTTACAAGGATGAAGAAAAAAGCGCTACAAACACTCAAGAAAAAACAATACGCTTCTCTCCAAATAGGAGGAAAAAGACTGGCATGATACGTTTTTACAACATGAAGTACAAGAAGAGATTTTTAAGGCATGTTATCCAGAGTTCCTTGGTAAAAGTTCATGAAGTAGGAAGGTATTACCGCCCCAAGAGAAGGTGACAGAAGCATGGCGCCAGAAGTATTCAACAAATGTGGCATTCCTACACAATCTGTTGAAGATAAACTCCAGATAACCAAGGGAAAAACTTAAAAATTGAAAATTAGAAAAAATGAGGAACTCATTGGCTAAAGTGATCAACATTCTTTTCCAGCTGGGCTTGGTGGCTCAGCCTGTAATACCACACTTTGGGAGGCTGAGGTGAGTGGATTGCCTGAGCCCGCGGGTTCAAGACCCGCCTGGGCAACTTGGAGAGACCTTATCTCTACAATAAATCAAAAAATTAGCCAGACATGGTTGCGCATGCCTGTAGTTCCGGCTACTTGGAAGGCTGAGGTGGAAGAATCACAGGAGCCCAGCAGGTCGAGGCTGCGGTGGCCGGGAGAGTGCCACTGCACCCTAGTCTGGGTGACAGAGTGAGACTCCAACTCAAAAAAAAAAAAAAAATCTTTTTCTACTCAAAGGTCACAAGCACATTTCTCTTTATTTTTCTCAGAAGGCTTTCTTGTTTACCTTTTAGGTCTGATCTGAAGTCTATCAGAAATTGATTATTTTGTTTGCTATGGTGTTCAGATATATTTTGTTTTCTACTTGGATAACCCATGGACGCAGCACTTTGTAAGAGGCCACTTACTTCCTAGCCATACCACAAAGGTGCCTTTTTAAAAAAATTAGACCCTTGTGTGTGAAGCCTGTGTTTAGATGTGTGTCTCTGTTCTGTTTCAGTGGTGACTTTGTTTATCCTGACCTCTCCACATTGAAGATGTTTTTTTTTTTTGAATGTATACTAGGTGGTGGAGAGAGAGAGGGACTTTTGAGATCAAGAAGGAATGGAACTGAATTTGAGGTTTGTTGGTAGTGTATACAGCCTAAGAAAATACAAATACAAAAAATACACCGGGCTTGGTGACTCAGCCTGTAATCCCAGCACTTTGGGAGACCAAGGTGAGTGAATTGCCTAAGCCCACAGGTTCGAGATCCACCTGGGCAACTTGGCGAGACCTCGTCTGTACAATAAATCAAAAATTAGCCGGGCATAGTAGCGTGCACCTGTATTTCCGACTACTTGGAAGGCTGAGGCAGAGGGATTGCCGGAGCCCAGCAGGTCGAGGTTGCGGTGGCTGGGAGCGTGCCACTGTACTCCAGTCTGGGTGACAGAGTGAGACTCCAACTCAAAAAAACCCCAAAAAACAAAAAACAAATATTTTAGGTTTGAGGGATGCAGCTAATTTTAACTCCTAAAAATCTGGTGACAAGGTCAGAACTGACAAAAATGAAGAGGAATAGAGGACTGTATCTGTCTTTCATATTTATGCTTGGATGCATGTGCATAGTCTATTTTGGGAAGATAACTTGTATCAGCATGTGAAGGATTTATGACTAGTCCTCAGATTACATCAGTTTCTTTTATAGTATCAGGCAATTAGATGTTGCTGTTATTCATCTACGTGATGGATAGCAATGACCAAAAAAAATATGTTATAGTAAAATTTTAGCAAATGTGTACCAAACTTAATTACAGTAGGAAGGTGAAAAACAGAACAGCCTCTACATATGGCTGCTACAAGGGGAACTAACAGAAAATGAAATCAAAGACCTGGTTTGATTTCCTAGCTTGATATCATTTTGGACATTCTAAGAGTTCACACAAATATTTTACTGACTGTTAAAAATTTCTTCCAAAATGTTCATCTTGACTTAAGTACACAGGTGAAGGCTTGTCATATGCTTTGTTTGAATAAAAACAATACAGACATCACCCAGGAAAAAGTTTATAACTTTCTCTATGAAGTTTAGAGCATAGTTCTCATGGGGTGGTATAAAAAAATTGAATGAGTACACTTTATGTGGTTTACAATAACATTTTTGTAAATCAATATATTTTTATTTTAAGAAGCTTAAAGCCATAGGATTTTTACTCTAGAGCCTGTTGTTTAGATTTATTTAGATAGTATACATTTAATTAGATATGGTGTCTGATCATTTTGTAAAAGCAATGATCAATGGATAAAACTATAAGAGTGAGCTGTTAGGATATGAGATATGGCCACGATTTCAATAGAAACATATGCCATGTCAGTGGGCTCTGTCTCTGCCTCTCAGTTTCTCTGTCTCTGTCTTCCTATGTATATGTATTACTTTTTTTTTAGTAGATTCAGAAAAATGAAAAAGGATTGAGCTAAGGAGAATCTTTGTGTTCCTGGTTCAGACTCAGGAACAGATGCAGAGGCAGCTGAATGAGGCATGCAGGACTCTGTGGAAGAGGAAGCCTTTACATCTCATTTTTGAATGAGGCAGCATGCAGAATGGAGAGCTTGTTTTCCTTCAGAAAATCCTGCTGCAGAGTGAGAGTGGCGGCAGAGGGGGGCCCGTGACAATCAGCAGCTTCAGACTTGGGGATTGGGGAGAGTCTTAATCAGGGTGTCTGCAACGTTGAACAATCATCAGTGCCTGACTCCAGGGATAAGGAAGACCTGGTGGCAAAAGTAACTTCAAAACATCGTACCTCCAGTGCTAATCAGCAGTGAGTGGATTTGCAGAAGATGGTTTGTGAAATGGAAACACCTACATGCCCATTTTCTTAAGAAATTTTAGAGACCTTTCTCCCCCTCTCCCTTGGACATAGGCCAGGCGGAATAAAGTAAGCCAGATCTGCATGTTCCCAGGCTGTCTTTCCAGGGGAAGCAGTGGGTAGACTTGGGAGGCAGAGCCTGGCTGATGGGATTGCTGTCAGGGGTCTCCATGGAAGGCCACCCACCAGGGCCAGAAAGGGCTTTCTCAGCTTATTGGACCACAAAAGGAAGGAATTGAACACAATTCCCATGTAAAGACACAGATAACAAGCCAGAAATGGTCTGGAACGTTTGAGGCCATCTAGTCATGGTATCAGTTTTTCATTTAATACTTTTTTTTGGAGGGGGGGGATACATGAAAACCAAGATTTTCTAACCATGATATTTGCAGTGGCCCTGTGTAAAAGTTAAATCCATGTTATACTAGTTCCCCAACTTCCTCATGTTTCACTGGCAGTCACCTTCGCAACAAACTCACCACCACCCCCATTCCGTGCCCCCCCCATTATGAGTGACCCATTCAGGTCCCTAGTCTCTGAGCATAAAGGATGTGAGGTGGGCTTCCCCACGATGGGCCTTCCACAGCGCCACAGGCGAAGGCTGTTTCTCCAGAGTGGTCAGATAACACACTCAGGAAGCTCTAGATTGAGAAAGAAGGCTTTGATGGAGGGAGTGGGGGTGGGGGCTGGAGGAGTACTTCCTGCCTGGGGTGCCCAGCCCGGCCCAGGGACCATGGACAAAGGGATTGTTTGCTCTCCCTTTGCAAGGCAGGATGGTCACTGGTGCCAAATTGCCTGCCACGGTTTGCAGATGGCTGCCCAAGTTCTGTCCCCTCATAATAGGGATGTTTGTCTTTGAGAAACACTTTGAGTTCTACTTCTGGGGTTTCCAGGGCATGAGAATTTTCAGTCCTGCAAAAAAGAATTTTTAAAAAGTCCTTTTCTTTGCTAGCTAGTACAGGGGCTGACTGCCCCCAGCCTAGCTGGCTTTGTTTTTAGCTCAGAGGTTGTCTTTGATCCAAGCCAATGGAACAAAAGCTGATTATCTCACCTTTAAATAGAGGGATTTCAGCAGAAACAGTGAAGCGTTGGGGGAGGAAAAGTGGGGAACAGCCAGGATGTCCCTTCACTGTCCCTGGGCAAGGTGCCACCAAGGAAGCACATGAGGAAGAACACACACACACAGAAGTCATCACTGCAAATACTGGGGACATTCCTCATAGTTACGTGAACTTATAGAAAAGGGAGACTGTAGCTGGGCTCTGTGGCTCAGCCTGTAATCCCGCGCTTTGGGAGGCCAAGGTGAGTGGATTGCCTGAGCCTCAGGGTTCGAGACCCGTCTGTGCAACTTGGCCAGACCTCATCTCTACAAATCAAAAATTAGCCGGGCTTGATAGTGCGCGCCTGTTGTTCCAGCTACTTGGAAGGCTGAGGTGGAAGGATCGCCGGAGCCCAGCAGGTCCAGGCTGTGGTGGCCGGGAGTGTGCCACTGCACTCCAATCTGGGCGACAGAGTGAGACTCCAACTCAAAAAAAAAAAAAAAAGGGAGACTGTAATTAAACTGCTATTTTAATCCATTTGTGGGGAGAAACTGCAGTTTCTCAACTAGCAGTTTATGTGTTGTGCTTATACAATGCCATGCAGATAGGTTTGCTAAAGGGGCTTTTTCTTGCTGTCTTCATGATCTGACATCCAATGCTGCGGTTTTCTTCAGGAAGGTGCCATCCTCGACTGGTCCTGAATCTTTAGGAACCAGAAGCAATGATGCATCTTTAAAAGAGGAGTCAGACCCTCCGCAGCCAAATTGGGACTGGACTAGCTGCAGGTCCATCCCAGCGTCTCCTTGGTTGTGATAGAAACAACAGTTTCTCCAACTTCAACTTTGGAATTCATTTTACTATTAAGTTCTTTAAAAGAAAACTTTCTTTTACGATATTGGGAAAGTCATTGTTTTGTGTGTGTGTTATAGGCTCTCCAACTTTAAACTGGCATTGACAAATACCTCCTACTTGTGAAGATAGGTAATAGCTGTCGAAATTTTTTATGATCTCTAAATTACCCCAAATGACTTGTTAATATCTATATGTATAAACACACATTCCGAATTGCAATTGAAAATATGTACATTTTTCCTATGTGTATTTTAATGACAATAATTGTTAGCCATTTTGATTAAGAATTATTTTTAAGCATAGTACTAGCTACTTTAAATACATTGGTTTCTTTCATCTACACAGCGTTTTTATGAAGTAGGTGGTGTAATCCTCATTTTCTAGGCAAGAAAAGTGAAGTCCTGAAAGTTGGCATGCCTACCCTCACCCACGTGGCAACTGGTAGTCCTGAAGATCAAATCTTGAGATTTCAATGCCTCTCCACTTGGTCATGACACTGCAACAACAGTGAAAAATCCTCTGACTTTTACTGATATCCAGTGTTTGCATGGTGTACCTCTGTGACAGATAGAGTTTATTAAGAGCAGGCACAGTTTTAAAGTCCATAAGGTTTTATTTCCTGCTGATATTGCAACAAGAAGCAAGACACATCCGTAGCTTGGCACCCCAGGAAGATTCCTGCAAGAAGATTAAGTGAGATCACAGGCCCTGTGCTTTGCCTAACCCTTGGAAAAGTGAGAATCTTTTTCTGCTCAAATGATGGTGCTAGACCTGTTCTTTGGGAATCTCTGTCTTGGATAATAAAGTTGCTTCCTTTGAAATCCCAGACTTTAGCCAGGCTCGGTGGCTCAGCCTGTAATCCCACGCCTTGAGAGGCTGACGTGAGTGGATTGCCTGAGCCCACGGGTTCGAGACCTGCCTGGGCAGGCGAAACCTCATCTCTACAATAAATAAAAAAAAATTAGCCGGGTGTGGTAGCACGCGCCTGTAGTTCCGGCTACTCGGAAGGCTGAGGTGGAAGGATCGCCAGAGCCCAGTAGGTTGAGCCTGCGGTGGCCGGAAGCGGCCACTGCACTCCAGTGTGGGCGACAGGGTGAGACGCCAACTCAAAAAAAAAAAGAAATCCCAGACTTTATACCATAAGGGGATGGATTCCTCTTAAGCACTGAAGTGTTGGCTTTGAAGCATGGATAACTGGAAAATGATTTTAAAATTGTCAAGATAAAGTAGTCAGGGCCAGGCTCGGTGGCTCAGCCTATAATCTTGCACCTTGGGAGGCTGAGGTGAGTGGATTGCCTGAGCCCGTGGGTTCGAGACCCGCCTGGGCAACTTGGCGAGACCTCATCTCTACAATAAAAATCAAAAAATTAGCCAGACATGGTAACGCGCACCTGTAATTCCAGCTACTCGGAAGGCTGAAAAAAGATAAAGTAGTCAGGAGGGGCTCGGCTGGTTCAGAGAAAGCCCATGTTGTGATCACATATGGAAATCCCGCGATAAGCTCAGCACTTCTGACAATGCGTCGCAGTAAATACGGATGCACTCTCGTTGGAATTAAACATTTCTTGTCATTTTTTGCGTTTTCTTGATTCACTGTGTACCATTACACTTTTTAATGATGCTTTGTTTATTTTACAGACAAGGCATTAAATTCAAATTACATCTTGAATGAGATTTACTCAGCTCACATCTCGTTGAAGGAATATCTCATTATCCAAGTTCATATTTCTAATGTAGATGAATGACCCAGACCTCAATGGCAAGTTAAAAAGATTAAGTTCATTCTGTGGTCTAAAAATATCCTTGTGTCAAAGTTATTTTTTGATCTGACATATTTCTCATTGCTGGACAATTTTTGGAAGAGGGCCTGAAAAATATTAATGTGTGCCTGTGTGTGCATTTCCCAAAGTAATAAAACTGATAAAGCGTCCCTGTTCAGCCCCAAGCCATAATTTAATATTTCACTGTTGATTACTGACACTACATTTTCAGTGAAACTTGTACTTGTGTCACACCGAGTATAAATGGTGTTTCCAGCTCTGCCAGGAGAGCCTGCAAACCCAACTTGCACTAGATTTCTAACTCCCATCCTCTTGTCTCCTTGCAAGTTGGCTATAGATTTCCAAGGAGAAGTCACTTCTGTGTAGAAAGAGAAAGACTTTATTTGCCATTTGTTTGAAACAAAATTATGTTGTTCTGTTTTCTGCCTTTATCTATAGATAAGAATTTTGCAGCATCTTTAAAAGGGCAAAGAATATCCTCTCGATGGAAGGTCATGTACAATTCTTCTAGGCTTTCCATGCCACTTCAGAGTGTTTTATTATTAGCTTTTTAAAATTGTCATCCTCCCATGCTCCACTCTATTTGAAGTAAGGGTTCACTATATGTTAAGAATGCAGTATACTACTAGATAAAACTGAGAGCAGTATTTTTCATTTTTAATTTTATTATAAAAATATGGGGTACAAGTCAAGATTAGTTACACAAGTAGGTTTTGTGCAGGTGAAATTTGGGCTTCCAACTGGTCCTCACTTCCCTTGGTTTGGGGCCAGATACCATTTGTGTTGTTGTGTGTCCCCGCACCACCCATCCTGTCCCCAGCAGCTGCTGATCCCTCCCTTGTGCTAATGTGACTAATGCTCAGGTCCCACTTATGAGTGAGAACATACAGTATTCAGTTCTTTGTTTCTTGGTCTCCAGCTCCATCCAATTTGCTGGGAAGTCCATGATTTTGTTCGTTATGGCTGTGTAATACTCCATTGTGTGCCACATTTTCTTTATCCGGTCCACTTTTGATGGGCAGTAGGGTTAGTTCCATGTTTTTGCTAATGTGAATAGCATAGCTCTGAACATGCATGTGCAGGTGTCTTTTTTGTAGAATTATTTATGTTCCTCTGGGTATTTTCCCAGGAGAGGGATTGCTGGATTGTATGGAAGATCAATTTTTAGTTCTTTTAGGAATGAGGCAGTATTTTTTAAAGTGAGAAATATCCAGACTCGGTGGCTCAGCCTGTAATCCCAGCACGTTGGGAGGCCAAAGTGAGTGGATTGCCTGAGCCCACGGGTTTGAGACCCGCCTGGGCAACTTGGCAAGACCTCATCTCTACAATAAATCAAAAATTAGCCAGTCGTGGTAGCGTGCACCTGTAGTTCCAGCTACTTGGAAGGCTGAGGTGGAAGGCTCGCTGGAGCCCAGCAGGTCGAGGCTGCGGAGGCTGGGAGCGGCCACTACTCTCAAGTGTGGGTGACAGAGTAGGACTCCAACTCAAAAAAAAATGATTTGTGTTATAAAAGAAAGTTATAAGACTGATATTTTGATATTAGCAGTAGTAGTATGTTAGAGCATCAGGACATTTGTTTCACCAGGTATGTCGCTTACAGAGAAAGACACGACTTAATTCGTTAGGTCTATTCTATATCATACTTGGCACATGTTAATAATTTTATACCTGAAACTTCTCACTCCAAAGGTTGTCCATAACAACATGACAATTTTTTAAATACAGTTTTTAGTTTTATATGTCGAGATTTCACAGAGGGCCTTCTAAGTTACATTCTGGAATAGCTCACACAAGGAAGAATGTCAGTCCCTGCAATTCCTGAAAATCCACTAGGCATGAGAAGCAATGAGACCAGGAAGAAAAATGTGCTCAAGGTGAACCATGCTTACTAGTTGTTATCTTGAATGTTTCTCAGTGTAGACGTGGGTTATGGATTTTTATTCATTCATTCATTTCTTTATCTAATACCTACTGATAGATACCACATGCACGTTTCAGTGCTATACCCAGACTTAGCCAAAAAGGGAGGTTAAAGCTCCAGCTCCCAGATAACCAAGTCTGCCCAGGACTTCTGATCCCAACTGCATGGAGGACCAACTACGGGACTAGAGGGAAGTGTCCACTGAAGGTCATCCTTACTCTGGACACCAAGCAGAGGCTTAGAGGTTTCTCCCAAACACCCACAGTTTTAATAGTCACTGGAAAGACTCACTGGAACCTATAATACTGGTGACTATATTTATTAGAGTAAATAGATCCATTAACAACAGCCAAAGGAAGAGACTCACAGGACAGAGTCTGGGAGTATTCCGAATGTGAATAAACATTGTTCTCAAGACGTGTAACCCTCCCAGATTAATGTGTGACAATATGCATAGAGTATTGCCTATTGAAAAGATCACCCAATTTTTGATGCTCAGAGTCATTATTAATAAGGCTTCACTATGTAGGCATGATTGATTGACTAATTTTCACGTGGTTGGTTGACTAATTTTCAAGTGATTGGACTCTGTGTTCAGTAGATATCCTCCCTGGAGGTCAAGCTGATAACATGTGTCTGAGAGGCTCACCATGGGTCACCTCATCACCTGTTAGTATAAACTATTAGACGTGATTCAAGGAAACCATTATGAGTAAAAAGAAGCCTTAGAAATTAGAAAGGTTTAGAGGTTACTTCCAAGAAGTTAGTCCTCGGAGTTAGGGTTAGTGCTGAGGGAGTGAAGGAGCCAGAGGCCAACTCTTCAAAGAAGGAGAAGGAGTGTCTCTAGGTGTCCTTAGAGATCACCCCAAGGAGAAGTAATGGGCAGTATCAGCTGATGACACAAGACCCAAAGGCTGAAACAGGGGGATGAGAGATCACCTTTTCCTTCTTTTTTATGTATCTCCTCTGCATCTTATGTGGTAAAGCACAACTTGGCAAGAAAGGAAAAAGGATTTACCTGGGTTTGTGAACTTCTTGGGACATGACAGTTACGGGACTCTATTCAATACAATTGAACCTTGCTTCGCATATTGATCAGAAATGTGGCAATATCTGATTTCTCTTCCCGATTCTACCATTGTCTCTGTCATCAGATCTAGAGAGAGCTCATTTTAAAAATAATTATTTCATGGCATTTTTCAAAGTATTTCCTAGAATACTTTTTAGGAATGAAGATCCAAATTTGTGTTGTCAGATTCTTGCAGAGTTATGAACCAAGTACTGGAAGAATTTCAAGCCACTATCAATTTTCAAAAATCTTGTTGGAAATCATACATTTATCTAGAAGAACATTGCATAACTGAATTAATAGTCTCTTGTTTTAACTCTTGAGGGTTATAGTAACTCAAAGGGGTGTTCTTATGTGTAAACAAACACATCACAGATGAAACATAAATACTTGAGGAATTTGGGGAATGCTTCATTACCTCATTAATCCATTCACTGACCATTAGTATAGGAGTGGCCCTAGAAGAAAACTATGATTGCAGACAGATAACAGGTATGAAATATCAGCAGCAGTTAATTTTCCAATGTTAATTGTAGAAATAGATAAAATTATTTGAGAATTTGACCAATTTAATAAAGGAGGGGCAAATAGGTATCATTTGGCATGATAGTTTATTGATAGTGTCTGTTTACCTCTGTGTTGAAAAAGATTCAGAGGTCAAGGCTGATCTCAGTAGACTAGTGCTGTGACAGATTAGCAATATTTGCTGAGGGCAGACCAGAGCTAAATTAATCCAAGACTTTATTTACTTAAATTTTGATTAATTTAAAGGACTAGGTGATCTCATGAGGAAGTTGATGATGTTGATGAGAAAACTGATTCAGAGAAATTTAAAACATTGACAAAGTCACACTAGTGGTTGAGTAAGGACAAGATCTCGAGTTTGACAGGACTTCATGAGAATCCTAGGATCATATATTCTCAAAGTCATATCCTAGTGTAACCAAGAATTTCTATTTCAGCTTTTAATAATGGCTTTAAACCTTTTTCTCTCTTAGCCTACACTTTAAAGACTTGTTTTTTTCCTTTCTAATCTAATTGTGTACTTGCTTGAGAAATTCCAGAGGTTGCTCCAGAGGCTGATTTTGGAATAACAGAGTATAGAGATACCACAGCAGAATTCTCCATTGTTTAGAGGCCACCTCAAGACAACTAATCTACCACCTGGCCACAATTCTCAGAATGGTATTGGCTAGCTCTCCAGGTGGACAACAATTCAAAATAACCATCAAAGGCAAGATCTGCTCTCTGTGCTGCTCCTAGAAACTCCTCATTCCATTCTTTCCTTTAAATTTTGCTATCCTCAGCTCCAAATTTTGGAAATGGTTTATTTGAAGCATGAACCTAGCCATTTCGCATCTGACAGCTTTTGGGATAAAGTCACCTTTCTTACATTACATCTCATGCTTGTTCATTTCATCCTGTAAGCGACAAGAAACAGAACTTGCAAACATCAACAATAGCATAACATGAGCATGAAAAATCCTGGACTCCATCCCATGTTCTGCCACTACCTAAGAAGTATGACTGGTCTGGGTTAATTTCACAGAACTTGAGTTTTTGTTTTTTTTTTTAATTGGAATCTCAGTCTGTTGTCCAGACCAGAGTACAGTGGCACGCTCCCCGCCACCGCAGTCTCCACCTGCTGGGCTCCAGGGATCCTTCCGCCCCAGCCTTCCAAGTAGCTGGAACTACAGAGAACTTGAGTTTTGTTCTATCTCACCTGTATGATAATTTCCAGCTGTAAAAAGTCCAAACAAACATCAGCAGCAATAACAAAAAAACTAAACAACAAAAAAGCATGAAAACAATCAAAGAAACAAAGCTCTCCAAGACAGTCATATCTGTTTTTTTCCCTCTCATTCTTCATTGTTTACATCATATGGCAAAGGTAGTGTTTTTTCTCTTATGCTTTTATTGCCTCTAGATTAATATGATCATATTTCTTCATTATTCTGTCCAACTTTCCTGTTTTTTAAAGTTAAAAATGATTATAGAGAAGTTCACAAGTGAAGAACAAAAAAAAATTCTTTTAGGACTATGCTAAGAACTTTTTATATCTCATTTAATCCTTTCAGCAAAATAGATATTATAAATATTATTATCTTAATTGCACAGATAAAATTGAGGACCAAACTGACCTTCAATTCTCTCTCTCTCTCTCTCTCTCTCTCTCTTGCCAAATTCCTAACTAAGGGATCTGGGGAGATGGGTTTATATTAATCCTAAATAATGTGAGTTGCTTTCCAACCTGACTCTAGGGGAACATCACATAACAGAAAAAGAAAAAAGGAAAATATATTTTATGACCCTGCAGAGCCATCTCTAGGGGAAATTTACATCTGTATCAAATCACCTTCCTGAGGATCCACAAAGGAGCTATTTATTCTCTCTCAGGGCTGCCACCTATGAGGCTTCATCTACATATCGAGAAACTTCCTCTCAATGCCCCTTATCAAAACAGCAGCATTTGCTTTAGTGGTTTAAAAATTCCTTACACAGAGCAATTCTTGAATCCACCTATGGCCTGCAAGCCCCTGCTTGGAGATGTCCTGTCTTCCAGGGCCAAACCAATGTAAACCTCACATGTATTGATTTATTGCTCTTAGTTACCTCTGTCTTTTTTTTTTTTTTTTTTTGGGTTGAAGTCTCAAAATTTCGCCCAGGCGGGAGGGCAGTGGCACGCTCCTGGCCTCTGTAGCCTCGACCCACTGAGCTCCAGCGATCCTTCCACCTCAGCCTTCCGAGTAGCCGGAATTACAGGCAAGCGCTACCATGCCCGGTTAATTTTTTTGATTTATTGTAGAGATGAGGTCTCGCCAAGTTGCCTGGGCGGGCGGGTCTCGAACCCACGGGCTCAGGCAATACACTTACCTCAGCCTCCCAAAGCGTGGAATTACTGGCTGAGCCACCGAGCCCGGCCACCTCTGTCTTTCTAAGATGTATGAAATGCAGCTGTAATTCAACCACCCTGGGCACATGCTCTCAGGATCTTTTGGAATGGTGTCATGGTCCCAGGTCTCTCACATTTGGCTCAGAATAAACCTTCTTAAATATTTAACAGAGTTTGGCATCTTTCGTCAACATTACAGAGGCTCAGAGATGTCAGATGACTTTTGCAAAAACACAATGCTGGAAAATGACAGAGCATGGAATAACTTTAAGTTCCCATCTCTGATTGCCAAACAAATACTCTTTTATTACATTGTACAGCTCTTGCCACCCAAACATAATGAGCTGTTAGCCTGAAAGACCTGCATTCTAGACTTGGTATGGTTACTTTAGAAAGCTGTTTTATTTTCCCCTTAAATGCCAGTTAGGCCTTGTGTTAGAAAGCTAAGTGTTTTCCCATGACTTCATTGTACTCTGCATAATAAAATCCAAGAACTTGGAACACCCATCACCGAGGTGCATACACCTCCTCTTCATAGGAAAATGCCTATTGCTCTAATTATCACATTTGAGACTTTTCCAAGAGGTAAGCTGCGAGCTTTTGCAAGTCATTGTAGAAAAAACATTCTTGAGCAGAGGCTCCTGGGGAGTGCAGTCATTAGCTCCTGCTCCACGCAAGGATCTTTTGAAGCTCTCCAGCAGGAAACTTGATAGTGACTCAATGAGCAAATGCTAATGGTATTTGCTGCAAAACTACAGAATTCCTCTGGGGGAATCTTGGGCTAGCACAAAACAACTTTGAATTTAAACAAAATAAATTGTGGAAGAAAAACTGTTTATCACCCCACACTTTGGCTTGCTACAGCAGGATAGAGCTTTTTCCTTCCCATTAAGAAAATAATTGAGGCTAATTTCATTCTTGCACCTCAACTGCATGGTTGTTTAGTTCTCTTTTTGAGTTCTGGGTCACAGGTAGTGCTGGGAGCATCAGAGGGCAATAAACAAGCCTTTCTCTGACTCCTCTTAGTGGTGTATGTGTCAATAAAAGGCTCCTGCAGTAGGGTAACTGGGCTGAGAAGAAAGATTCTTACAAGCTTTTTCCTAAAGCTGCAGCTGCTTGGAAAACTCAATTTGCTAATATTCCTGGGTTCCGTTTTTAAGAGCGGCCCCTGGTTTAAGTGTGTTAACTACATGCTTAAACATATATGCAATTTTTGAAGCGGAAGCTGATCATAACCTCTCAAACTACACAGATCTGTTTGAAATGTAAGTTATGGACAGTTTTGTCATTATCAGACATAAGAATTTCTTCAAATGCCAGAAACACCAACATTCTTTATGTACTTGGCTTCTAGGGAGAGATGATGCTCACATCCTCTGGATATTTTCTTGTGAGGATGTCTGGGAAGCACCAGATATATTCGGAAATCTATCTCATCCCTGTCTGGAATGCACATGCTGTCTTCCATGTTCTCTGCTTGCTGAAAAACCTCTTTTCAAGAGATTTCATAATGACTAACCAGTTAATAATTCCTAGAAAGAATGACTGCATCCTCTGTATTAATCTTTTTTTCCCCTCTTGGAGAATGCTTACAAAGAATTTTAGTATAGCACCTTACACAGAGTAAACAATGTTCACCCTCTTTTTTTTTTCATTTGGTAAATGTTTTTTGATCTCATTGTGCTTTACAGATCATACTACTCACTGGGGAGACAGAGCGAAGTCATGCGGTCATCTTCAAGGCCCTCACATCTTTCTTTCTCTGCTCTCAGCACAATGCCTCCCACCTAGAAGGTACTTAAATGATATGAAATGAAAAAATGAGTTAATTGCCATCTTTGACATCATCAAGCTTTGTCTACCAAGTCTGCAGATTTCTTGTGCACCTCTTGAGATCCACCCCCCATACTTGAATAACTTGATCACAGCTGGCACGGCTTACCCTGGACTTGAACACAACATTCTTTTACCAATATAGGCTAGTCAAGCACTTGTGAACTGTGAAGAAACTCCGAAGCAAGGGACCATCCACTCTTATTCTCGGGTTTCTGAGTAGTTCCCATTCGTTGCTGCTTCTGTTTCTTTCCGTATCTGTGCTTTCAATCCAAAACTGAGTTGTCTGCTGCTTTGGAATACATTCCCCGGGGAAAGCTGGACTGGCATTCTCACCCATGCTGCCTGCTCTGGTTTCCCCAGTGGGGCACTGGTTGATGCCTCTTTCCTTTCCTGTGTTTCTTTCGTTTCCTGAGAGCCTGTGAGCACCTGTACCTCATCTGCATATGCTGGGGCCCAGGGTCCTTCTGGCCCTGGAGCCCTGCCCTTTCCTTGGGGGCTTTCTTAGTGACCATGTGCTCCTTGAAACCCACTCCAGTGTTCCACAGGATTCCCAGGCCCCCTTTTCCTTCTCTTCTCAGTTGTCACCAAAACCAGGACACTTGGCTTTCAGGCCAAACAGCAAGTTCTAACTTTGCCTTCTGTTTGGAGTGAGGCAAAATGACCAATGCAGGATGCTGGGGTGTGAAACCCTTCATTTCCGGACAACTGGGTGTTGTTACTTCTCATGAGTCCACTGCTCTAGTGGGAAACTTTCACTGGGCCTCCCCAGCAGTGGGTTGTCATGGATCTGCTTTAATTATGCCTAACCACGCATTGTGTGGAACTCTGGCCAGCACAATTTCCAGGCAAGTGAGTTGGCTGGGAGAAATCACTCGGACGTGGGATTTGAAGATTACAGGTCATCTTCTAGTTTTTGCCACTGCACATGTGGTCTGCAGGGCAGCATAGGAGGCCCCCTGATGCTTATTAGAAATGCAGAGTCTTAGGCCTTATCTCAGATAGACTGAGTCAGGATTTGCATGTTACTAAGAATCTATGCGTGTTAGGTTTGACAAACATTGCATTATCTTTCACTAATATCTGGGTAGGGACCTAGTTACTGGTAAAGCTTTCTGAATATTTTCTTTTTTTTTTTTTTTTGAGTTGGAGTCTCACTCTGTTGCCCAGACTGGAGTGCAGTGACTGCTCCCAGCCACCGCAGCCTTGACCCACTGGGCTCCAGCGATCCTTCCGCCTCAGTCTTCCAAGTAGCTGGAACTACAGGCGAGCGCTACCACGCCCGGCTACTGAATATTTTCTATAACATATGTTTACTTTGTGCTTGTGTGCTACTAACCATTGCTACCATTATAGACATGCTTTGAAAAACTAAGAAGTTTGCTACAAAATTTGCCAGATGCCATGGAGGAAAGACCTACATTTAAATGTAGTTAATATCAAGTGCAATTCTCATTTTAAAATTGACATCTTTCATAGCTGCCCTGAGGAAACTCACTTCTGATAGCCACAGACTATATAAAGTAGATTGATTCTCTGTCTCCACAACAAAGTGAGAATGACAGAAGATGGTTAATTCTTCTCAAGCACAATAAATTGGGCAGCTCAGCAGAGCCTCTCCTGATGGTGTCTGAATGTACAATTTTAAGAAGAACAGCAAATACTTTCAAAGTTACAGCTGGTGAGCGCCCAGGTAAGGTGGCTCTGGGAACATGAGCTTGACACGGTTCTGCACAAAAAAGAACTGGTTCTTGTTGATGGGTTCTGCAGAAAAATGCTAGTATTGACTTTGCAGAAGAGAGCTCTAGGATGCAGGCCACCTGGGTCTTGATGGATTTGTGAGCATCCCAAGGTCAGTTGGCTGTGTCATCTGTGCTCAGGATCAGAGGCCACCACTGCACTGTCAGCAAGATGCAGGGCCATGCAGAAGCCCTGGCTATAGCTTGGTTGATCTCCCTCCAGAAGACAAAAGGCTGCCCATTGGTTCTTCCTCAGCACTGCTGTCTGGATGCCAGTTTTGTTAACCTCCAAACTCCACTGGTCAGGCAGTGCTGAGCTTGTAACTGGGGAAAGGAACTGTCCTTTGTTTGCTTAGCCAATATTCCCTATGGCTTCAAGCAAACAAGTCATTCTTCATGATTGGTCTTAAGCCTCAGTCTAATGTTATCCTGATTTATACACATGTCCTCACATTTCCCCTTGAGGTGACTATACTTTGGTGCTGTGTGAAGTGATCCATAAGTATGCTGTCTCTAACCCATTTGTAAAACCGTGTATAAGCTGATTGGGGAGGGCAGGTGGTCTCCAAATGCCTAGTGATAAGAATGATTGTGGTACTCCTGAGTGGGAAGGTACCTTGTCTTATAGCAGAGCAGACGCTGCCTGTTCTCAGATTCCCTTCCCTTTCCTCAAAAGTTCTCTGACCAACTGATATGTAAAAAAAGGAAAACTCCCTCTATAAAGCTTAATGTCTGATTTACCAGTACTAATCTGCACAGAAAAACCTGCTCTGCTCTGAGAGGAATTGTAATTATCCACCGGTGTGCTTTAATTGTTTGAGTGAGTAGTTGTTTTTAAGTTGATGTGTGCTGACTCAGTCAAAGACATGACACTCAATTCCGTGCAAATGTTCAGGAACGAAAGCCGTTGTGCACTTTGATCTTGCAGAGAACAGGTATGGTGCTATAGGCCTTTCCACCTGTTCTGCTTCATTTCTTTCTTTTATTATTATTATTTTTTGAACTGGAGTCTCACTCTGTCAGCCAGACTGGAGTGCAGTGGCCGCTCCCGGCCACTGCAGCCTCGACCTGTGGGGTTCTGGAGATCCTTCCACCTCAGCCTTCCAAGTAGCTGGAACTACAGGCGTGCGCTACCATGCCTGGCTAATTTTTTTTTTTTTTTGATTTATTGTAGAGATGAGGTCTCGCCAAGTTGCCCAGGTGGGTCTCAAACCTGCCGGCTCAGGCAATCAACTCACCTCAGCCTCCCAAAGTACTGAGATTACAGGCTAAGCCACCGAACCTGGCCCGTTCTGCTTTATTTCTAACATACACTCTTCTCTGTCATTCATGTTGCCTCCCTTGACACATGTGGTGGAGACCGGGCTGGAGGGGAAGCCCTGAGAGCAGATAGACACACCACGGAGGGTCCTTTGTAATCTCTGCTAATTTTGCCGATGGTGAATTCACATCTGTGGCAAAGCTTTTCTCTTTCTCAGATCCGTCTTCCCTTCTTTCTAATGCAATCTTTGGAGACCTTATAATTTCCTTGAAATATAATCCCACTCTGTTTTTAGGGGTGGGGCAATACAAGAAGTGGGGGACACTGATTCTTGTGCATGAGGGTCTTATTGCTGAAATCCCATTGGAGCAGTTCAGAGGACTTGAAAGAATGGGTGCATTTCCTATGCTGTAAGTGTGTGGGAGGACGGAGCTGAGTTTTCTCTACCTACAAGCAGATATATGATTACTTTAAAAGTTATATATTATTATTTTAAAATAATGATTGGGGTGACCCTGAGTGGTGAAGTGTCTCTGGGCCTGCCTCCCAGCAGGGCAGATACTATCTGCTTTCAGATGCCCCTCCCTTCCCTCAAATGCTCTCTGATCAATTTAAAATAATCATAAATGACTTTTATTTCTACAGTCAGTTAGCTGAGCTATGCCTTGTTCAAGGCAATGAGTTTTTTAAGGTATATTTTTACCAGAGTATTTTATGTTTGTGTGTGAATATTTTACAAAATCTATAATCTGCCATAAATATTTTTTTTGCCAGAATACATTAAACAGATTGCATATCTTCCTCACTGTGACTTTAGAAGAGTTTCTTTTTATTCTTATAAATAAAAAATGTATTCCTAAGGCCCTAGTGTATACACACTCATAATAATATACGTACTGATATATTCTTAAACTTTTAAGCTATAAATACCACAGAATTCAGCTTTCGAGATTTTTTACGGTATCACAGGAATTTCAAATTTTCTGATGGTGTGAATCCATACTCCCCATTCCCAGGAAAACATAAGCAGGATATAGAAAACTGACAGCCACAGGAAATATTTCTTTCCATCCTACACCTTTCATCTACTTTTGCCATCCTTCTCTTCTTTGCTTCAACACCAAGCTATTGACCACCTCTGTACATTCCACCCCAACAACTAGACCCGTGCCCGGCCACACTCTTCCTTTCAGATGTGCCATGACTCTCAGATTAATGACTGTGGATTCTTGGCCGGTTCTAGTCATCATGCCCTTGACACTGCTCACAGCATTGAGATAGGGATAGCGCCATGTGGCCACAGGAGAGTGGAGAAATGCCAGGCAACAGTTAAGAAATCACATGACTCAGAAGAAAAGAACCAGTTTATCAGTGGCTCTGGAAACCTGGTGTCAAGATTTAGTGTCTACCCGCATCAGAGAGTAAAACTTGTAAAAAAAAAAAAAAAGTCTAATCGTACTTGACGACAGACTTGACCATAAAGTGACCTCTAAGCTTATTACACCCTCAGTGTAATACCTCAGCCTACTAAATGATACACCTATCAGTGCCATGACAGTTCTGGTTGTGACTGAATATGGGCAGAAAAGGGGAGGATTCTCAATTCTGGGGGGAAAAAACCCACCTCTTTCCTAGAAAACCATGAAATTTCTACCCCCTAACATGAATATTCCACCCTTTAGTTAGAGATAGCTATGAAAAAATAAACACAAAAGCCCACTGGGTGAGGCAGACTCTCTTGAGTATGGCCTTACTCCCTCTCTCGAGTGTGTACTTCTGTTTCACAATAAAACTTTTTACTCTCTTTAAAATTTATTTTTTTTTAATTTTAAAGATGTGGGGTACAATTCAGGGTTAGGTATACAAATGTTCATTATGGCCTGGCTCGGTGGCTCAGCCTGTAATCCCAGTGCTTTGGGAGGCCGAGGTGAGTGGATTGTCTGAGCCCACGGGTTCGAGACCTGCCTGGGCAACTTGGTGAGACCTCAGCTCTACAACAAATCAAGAAAAATTAGCCGGGCATGGTAGCACCCACCTGTAGTTCCAGCTACTTGGAAGGCTGAGGCGGAAGGATCGCCGGAGCCCAGCAGTTCGAGGCTGCGGTGGCCGGGAGCTTGCCGCTGCACTCCAGTCTGGGTGACGGAGTGAGACTCCAACTAAAACAAAACAAAACAAAACAACAAAAAAACCAAATGTTCATTATGCATGTACGCTTGTTGATGAGCTGTGCCCTCCCTCCTCCAGCAGATTCCCACTACTGCCAATCCTTTTCTTATAGTATTACGATAATTGTTCAAGTTCCACTTGAAAGTGAGAACATGTGATACTCAGTTCTTTGTTTCTGTGATAGGTCACTCAGTGTTATAGATTCTATGTCCATCCAGGTTGCTGTGAAGTTCATAATTTTGTCAATAGATGAACTTCTTTATGGCTGCGTAATATTCCATCATGTACACATACCCCATTTTTAAAATCCAGTCATCTTTCTATCAGCAGCACAGTTGGTTCCATGTTTTTGCTATTGTGAACAATGCTGCCATAAACATGTGTGCAGGTATCTTTTTCATAGAGTGATTTGAGTTCCTTCAGGTATATTCCTAGTAGGGAGATTGCGGGGTCATAGGGAAGGTTGATTTTTAGATCTTTTTGGAATCGCCACACTGTTTTCCACGGGGTTGCATTAGTTTACACTCCCACCAACAGTGAAGAAGTGTTCCCTTTTCACTGCATCCTCTCTAGCATCTGTTGTTTTTTAAGTTATTGATGATGGCCACCATGACTGGAGTTAGGTGGTATCTTAGGTGGCTTTAATTTGCATTTCTTTGTTGACTAGTGAGGCTGAGAATTTTTTCATGTATCCGTTGGCTGCTTATATGTCTTCTATTGAGAAGTATCTACTCATATCTTTTGCCCACTTTGTTTTTTTTTTTTTTGAGTTGGAGTCTCATTCTGTTGCCCAGACTGGAGTGCAGTGGCTGCTCCCGGCCTCTGCAGCCTTGACCCACTGGGCTCCAGCGATCCTTCTGCCTCAGTCTTCCGAGTAGCCGGAATTACAGTCATGCGCTACCATGCCCGGCTGATTTTTTTTTTTTTAATTTATTGTAGAGATGAGGTCTCACCAAGTGGCCCAGGCGGGTCTCGAACCTGCGGGCTCAGGCAGTCCACTCACCTCAGCCTCCCAAAGCACAGGATTACAGGCTGAGCCACCGAGCCCGGCTTCTTTTGCCCACTTTGTAATGGGATTGTTTGATTTTTCTTTTCAGCACGTTTGAGTTACTTGTAGATTCAATATGTTAGACTTTTGTCAGACATACATTTGGCAAATATTTTATCCCAGTCTGTGGGTGGTCTCCCTGCTCTCTTGATGATTCCTTTGGCTTTGCAGAAGCTTGTCAGTTTGTTGAGGTCCCACTTGTCTATCTTATCTCTTATGGCATGGGCACTTGGGGTTGTGATCAGGAATTGGTTTCCAATTCTAATTTTCATACGGCTGTCTCCTGCATTTTTAAAGAATCTTATAGTTTGAGGTTTTACGGTTAGGCCTTTGATCCATTTAGAGTTGATTTTTGAGTATGGTGATAGGTAGGGGTCTTGTTTTAATCTTCTGCATGTGGTCAGTCAGTTTTCCCAGCATCATTTACTGAATAGGTTCTCCTCTCACCAGTGGTTGTTGGTGAAGGCTTTGTCGAAGATGAGTTGGTTGAGAAATTGAGGCTTTGCTTCAGAGGAAGTCAAGTTATCCCTCTTCTCTTTGCAGATGACATGATTCTATACCTCGAAAACCCAAGAGGATATGTCAAAAACCTCCTTGCTCTGATAAAGGACTTTAGCAAAGTCTCAGGGTATAAAATAAATGTGTAAAAGATCGTTGTATCTCTATTCACCAAAAATAAACAAACAGAAACCCAAATAAAGAGCATAGTTCCATTCATAATAGTCACAAAAAAATGAAATATCCAGGCATTTTTCTAACCAGTGACGTGAAAGACTTTTGCAACAAAAACTACAAAACACTGTTCAAAGAAATCGAAGATGACACAAACAAATGGGAAAATATTCCATGCTCATGGATTGGAAGAATCAACGTTGTTAACATGTCCATCCTACCCAAGGCAATTTACAGATTTAATGCAATACCCATTAAATTACCAGCAGCATTCTTCTCAGACCTGGAAACAATACAGGAATTCATATGGAAACATAAATGATCATGAATAGCCAAAACAATCCTCTGCAAAAAACAAACAAACAAACAAACAAAAACCCCCTAAAACAAAGCGGGAGGTATCACACTTCCAGACT
>CAUYQG010031847.1:0-11777 GCA_963574415.1 Tarsius wallacei | reverse complement strand
TGGAAAATTCAGTGTTTATTAAAAGCACATTGACAATAATTTGTTTTAAATGTATGAAGGGGCATGTTAGAGAGTGTTTCCTTTTTTCCTTTACATGTCTCAAACTCTCTTGTATGTTTTTCCATATCCTTGATTTTCTCTGCTGCAAACTGGTTATTTTTTTCAGCTTAAATTTCTCATTAACTAATTACTTCTTTGGTTGTGTTTTTATGAAATACATGGCCACTTTTAGACATTGCGTGGTCATTTGCACAGTCATTTGAGATCATCTTTGTTTTGGACTCCATTTTTTAAAAACTCATATTCCATATTCTGTTATCTCTGTAAATTAATAACTTGGCTGTATACATCTAATATTTGACTTTTTTCCTTGTCGATTATGCATAGAGATTGTTTCCTTATTTGATCTTTGTAATCTTATATTTCCATTACGACTGAATGACTAAAATAGAAGCTTCTTTCTGTCTGAGAGAATTGGCATTTGCTTCTGCTGGAATTCAGATGTCTCAGATAAGATTTCCTTGTTCCAGTTCTAATTTTGGGCTCCTGGTATCACTGTTTGCCCTTAAATCAACCTCACCTTTCTAACAAGTCAACACTCAATACTCTGGTTTCTCTGGTTTCTATTTTTCTCTCTCTTTCTCTCTCTCCACTTTGTTGCCCAGGCTGGAGTGCAGTGGCACACTCATGGTCACCCCAACATCAACCCACTGGGCTCCAACAATTCTTCTGCATCACCCTTCCAAGTAGCTGACACTATAGTTGCATGCTACCATGCCTGGCTAATTTTTGATTTGTTGTAAAGAGCTGGGTTCACCAAGTTGCCCAGGCTAGCTCAAACCCACGGACCCAGGCAATTCACTCACTTTGGCCTCCCAAAGTGCTGGGATTACATGCTGAGCCACTGAACCTGGCCTCCCACTCACTTTTCAAAAGTTCATCAGCATCTAGTAGGGAGATTTTCCTTACTTCGAGGTCTGTAGTCCAGTTAAAATATAGGTATTTTGTTTTGTTTTTTAATGTGGGATCTAATCAACTTTTTAACAATATGCTTATTATAGCAATCTTTCAGAATTTTTTATTCATATTGCTATTAATTGGCAATTTGATTATTTATACTGAACTTGACCTCTTGATAACGGTGCTAACTGTATTATTGTATAACTGGATCTTGTTTTTGGCATTATGCCCTGGCTTTGACCATGACTCAAAATCAAAGACTGTGCCAACCAGGGGCCAACAGATTTGGCTATTAAGAGTAGTGTGGGCTGGGCACAGTGGTTCATGCCTGTAATCCCAGCACTTTGAGGGGCCGAGGCAGAAGGGCTGCCTGAGCCCAGGAATTAAGAGACCAGACTGGGCAACAAGGCGAGACCTCCTCTGTACAATAAATAAAAAAAAAAAGCTGGGCCTGGTGGTGCATGCCTGTAGTCCCAGCTACTTGGAAAGCCGAGGTGGAAGGATCACCTGAGACCAGCATGTTGAGGCTGTGGTGGCCATGAGCTTGACACTGCACTCCATCCTGGGTGACAGAGTGAGACTCCAACTCAAAAAGAAAATAAAAGCAATAGGGAGGGTACTTTTTTTAGGAGACTATTTTACAGTTTCTGTCTGTATTTTTCTGTAACCTCTCTTCCAGAAGATTATCTACTTTATAGTTGCTTGTCTCAGGAAGTTTGCACAGAGCTAAAGAAGTCTATGTTTTGTAAAAATCAAATCCCAAGATTAAGGTTTGTTATAGGCTCTGTAAACATGTGGTAAATTGTGGTTGAGTGAAGTAGGAAGAAAAGGAAAGGCACTTTCCCTGATCTGGTGAGGGAAATGAAATACATTATTATATTTATAAGAAATTAGGAAGTAAGGGAAGTCAGTTATATCATATATCTCAGCTGAATGAATCTTAAGCCCTGGGCTTTCTCCAATAAATACTCTTTTAGCCATCAGGACTGAAGGAAGCATACTTCCATATGATGTCAAGGGATAACTCTAGGCTAGAATATTGGGGATATATCAGTGGGGAAACAAGGCTTTGTTTGAGTCGCTATTTTAATACTGTTGGTCACAAACCCTTAATAGGTCATATACATTGCATATAAGTGTTCTATGTAGAACTTTTAACATTAGAAAAAAATTAAATACATTTTTATAGTCTAACAACTCCAGTGGGATAAGTATTATTTTATAAAATATTGTTTTCCTTTTGTTCAAAATGCCAAAAGTTATTGCACAATTTTCCTGTTATTATTTTTTCAGGAACCATTTGTTTATTATAACTGTGGAAAACACTCAAAAGTGAAAGATGGAATTTCTTTTCACCTGGATGGGATGGAGTCAGAAAACTTTGTAGATACGTATATTTAAGATTTTGTAAATATGTGTGTGTGTGTGTGTGTGTGTGTGTGTGTGTGTGTGTCTGTGTGTCTGTGTGTATGTGTGTGTGGACTGAGATTCATACCACTTACTATATGTAATGTAAATTTAAATAAGTAGTTTACCGTTTCTAGCACCATTGACTTGTTTATTTTAAGGTTAATTAAAATCTTCAATTTATGTCTAGTTTTTGTCATAAAACCCTGTGCTTGTAAGGAAAAAATAGCATTGTAAATTGGAAGTGCTTATTTGTATTTAAAACTACTCATTTTCATTGGATACTTCATTTAATTATTTTCTACTGGAACTCTTTCAATTTTGTGTTGAACTACTTCACTTTTTATGTTAAATAATATCTCTAGTATAAACACACTTGTAATTAAACATTTCATCCCCTTGAACCTCTTTAGGTAATGTGAGAAATTTATACATTTTGAATTATGGAAATTTTCCCAGTTTATGAAAACATAAATATCATATTAAAATTAGTAAGCTGCCAGGCATGGTGGCTCATGCCTGCAATCCCAGCACCTTGAGAGGTGGAGACAATAGGATTGCCTGAGCCTAGAAGTTCGAGACAAGCCTGGGCAACATGGTGAGACCTTGTTTCTACAATAAATAAAAAAATTAGCCAGGTGTGGTGGCACACGTCTGTAGTTCCAGCTCTTTGGAAGGCTGAAGCTGAAGGATTGCCTGAGCCCATCAAGTCAAGACTGTGGTGGATTTGAGCATGCCATGGCACTCCAGCATGGGCAACAGTGAGACTCCATCTCCCCCCCAAAAATGGTCTTATGTTTTCCCTTACCTAGCAGTTTTACCTTAAGGAAATTGTCAATGACTTCATTATTGACTTTTGCTCTGAGATAATACTAATAAACTACTTTCTATTCCAATTTAATAAATGTTACTATCAAAAATTGTTATGGATATTTATCATCTATTTTGCTATCTCTGGATACAACTGATTTATCCTTTGACTTGTTTAACTAGTAAAACATAATTTCTTAAGCTAAACATCCTTAGATTCTTAAAATAAATCCTAGGGGCTACTATTTTATTAATATCAAGCTAAGTTAAAAATGTAGACCCTTGGAAGTTTTATTGTTTCTTTCTCTTTTTTGAGTTGGAGTCTCACTCCATCACCCAGGCTTACAGCCACCCCAGTGTTGACTCACTGGACTCTAGTAATTTTTCCACCTTTGCCTTCCAAGTAGCTGAAGTACAGGCATGAGCTACCACACCCAGCTAATTTTTTTTATTTATTGTAGAGAGGAGGTCTCACCATGATGTCTGGGCTGGTCTTGAACCCACAGGCTCAGACAATCCTTTGGTCTTGGCCTTCCAAAGTGCTAGGGTGACAGGCATGAGCCACCACACCTGTCTTATTGTGTTTATTTTCCTCTAAAATTTGAAAACATAATCTATAAATATAAACTATCATAGAAAGCATTTCTTTTGAGTTGGAGTCTCATTCTGATGTGCAGTGGCACACTCATGGCCACCCCAGCATCAACCTGCTGGGCTCTGGGGATCCTCCCACCTCAGCCTTCGAGTAGCCAAAACTAAAAACATTAGCCCTACTAATTTTGGATTTATTGTAGACAGGAGGGCTCACCAAGTTGCCCGAGATGGTCTCGAATCTGCGGGCTCAGGCAATCCACTCACCTTGGCCTCCAAAAGTGCTGGGATTACAGGCTGAGCCACCATGCCTGGCCAGAAAGCATTTCTTACACGTAGTAATTCTCAAAACTATTGTCTATTTGTCTAATTTTAATAAGAACAGAATCTTAAGGAAAAGTGGAAAAACTTGGATAAAGTTTCACAGAAGCTGTGAGATTTGTACTGGCTGTTCAATGAAATGATGGATATTCACGAACAGAGATGAGGTGGGGAATGGAGTTGTCATAAAATCCTCAAGGGTAAATTAGGCTAAGAAATAGAAAGTGTCATAAGCAAAATGAGAGCTATATTTTATGTTCCACGAGCAATGATTAGGTGTTTTCAAGAGGTCTAATGAAAGGAAAGTGATGAGAGATGTACTTGAAAAAAGAGATTGCTATCATATTGAGTGGGGTGTTAAATACTGAGGAGACTGACTTTTATGAGGTAAGCAGTTTCTGAGTCAGAAATTGATATGCAAAAAAATGATACTTTAGAAATATAACTGCTATGGTTGTGCATGGACTGAATTGTAGAAACATCATCTAGAAGAAGGGAGATTACTAAAAAAGTCATTGAAATCCTCTGAAAGGTTTACCATCCTTGCTATATGTGGAAAATCTGATTTACCAATTATCTATTCCTCTAATAATTTAGTTTTTTGTAATGATAGTTTGTGCATGTTGGACAGTGATTTCCTAATTTTATCCTTGAGTTCTTTCAAACTCTTCGGCAGATGTCAATTAGCCTGTCAATTTATCAACATTAAAAGATGTTCCTAACAGACATCTTTACTTTTTAAATTAGAATGTATGATGCTATAAAAATAATTTAATCTAACCAATTTGGTGAAGAAGAAATATTTGTTGCAGCTGTATTTTACTTAGAGACATATTTCAATAATGATACTACCAGAATTTATATTTTTTGGCCAAAATTTCACAACTGAATATTTTTGATAATGCTATGTCATCCTAAATATAGGAAGATCAAACATGATTTTAGCCAACATTCTTCAAATGCTTTTACTGTATGGCTTTTCTTAGTATGATGTAAAGTCATTTCTGAGATAAAGGGGTTATCAGAGGCATATATTTTCTTTGCGACTTTCTATCAGAGATATTTTCTTATTTTGAGGATAAAATTTGTTAAGATTTCTGTACAGCTTTTGGAATGAAACTGTAGGCAACATAGATCAGAATCTCCTTCCTACACTTCCAATAGGCAACCAAAACAGAAGAGAACACTTGTGATATATTCAGGGGATAACATAAGCCCTATGCTTTATATAAAGTCAAGCAGTGCTTGCTGCAAGAATAAAAGCCACAACCAAAGAGTTTTGAGCATGTAAGAACTTATGGGATATTATTCTCATGAGCACTTTTTAAGGAAATAGCTAGATGATTTTATGAAAACAAAAAGTCACCAAAGCCAATGTCAGTAAAATGAATGTATTTTACTGCAAATCTAAGACAAAGCAAATGTATACATGAGGGCAACTGAATAGAATGTTATATATCCATGCAAGTATAGAAATTGAATACATAACAAATTGTGGGTTGGGTTGAGAAATGTGAGAAAAATGTGAGCAGTAGAACAGTCTCACTGGTTGCCCCCTATGTGATAGCTCACAACTCAAGTTGCAGTGATATAAGCACATTGAACACAAAAAGTAAACATAAAATAAAATAGCCCTTTTGATTAAATTGAATATGAAGGTGAGGGAAGAGAGTGAAAAGACAGGATAAGTACATAGCTCTTTGTTTTTTTTTAGATGGAGTCTCACTCTCTTACCCAGGCTGGGGTGCAGTGGCACACTCACAGCCACTGCAGCCTTGAACTGCTGGGCTCAGGCAATCCTTCCACTTCAGCCTTCCAAGTAGCTGGAACTACAGGTGTGCACATCCATGCCCAGTGATTTTTTTAATTTATTGTGCAGAGGTCTCACCTTGTTGCCCAGTCTGGTCTTGAACATGTGGGCTCAGGCAATGCTCTTGTCTCTGCCTCCCAAAGTGCTGGGATTAAAGTCATAATCCACCACACCTGGAGAGGTCAATAATTTTTTTTTTTTTTTTTTAGTTGGAGTCTCACTCTGTCACCCAGGCTGGAGTGCAGTGGCATGCTCCCAACCACCACAGCCTCGACCTGCTTGTCTCCAGCGATCCTTATGCCTCAGCCTTCCAAGTAGCTGGAACTACAGGCGTGTGCTACCACGTCCAGCTAATTTTTTGATTTATTGTAGAGATGAGGGCTCGCCAAGTTGCTCAGGCGGATCTTGAACCTGCGGGCTCAGGCAATCCACTCACCTCAGCCTCCCAAAGCATCGGATTATAGGCTGAGCCACCGAGCCCGGCAAGTCCTGCTTTGTAAAAATAAAACAAAACAAACAAACAAACAAAAGAATTGTTTTGGTCTCACTTTTACAGCAAAATCACCAGTTACTCTGCATTGATTATGTCAAAGAACTACCTTGCCCTCTTCATTTTTAAGGAAATGGAATATTTAAAAGTGAGATATTCATATAAAGTACAAACTAAATTCAAATTTAAAGTATCATGAAGTTAAAACTAACAAGGTTACACATGGATAGACTATTAGGAACGAAGGAATTATAGAGTAAAAATTGACCTTCCATACGATTCAGCAATCCCTCTCCTGGGAATATACCCAGAGGAATGTAAATCATTCTACAGAAGACACTTGCACTGTTATTGCCACACTATTCACAATAGTAAAAACATGGACCCCACCCATACTGCCTATTGAAAATGGACTGGATAAAGAAAATGTGATACAAATACAATGTATTATTATGCAGCCAGTAAGAAGGGCAAAATCATGGACTTCATAGCAAATTGGATGGAGTTAGAGACCATAATACTAAGTGAACTATCACAAAAACAAATAACTGAATACTGCATGTTCTCACTCATAAGTGGGCCCTGAACATTTGTCACATGAGCACAAAGGAGGAATCACAGTCACTGGGCACTGCTAGAGGAGGGAGGAAGAGAGGGAGGGAGGGAGGGAGGTATGTGACAACACAAAGGGTACCAGGTCCACTACCAGGGGTAGTGAGGGCCAGTAAGAAGCCCAGATTTCACCTGCATGCAGCCTACTTATGTAGTTAATCCTCACTTGTACCCCACACCTCTATAATAAAAAAAATTTTAATTAAAAAAGTTATAAATTGTAAGTTGACAAATTATAGTTATATATATGTATAAGGCACAACATTGATGTTATAATTTATGAATACAAAGTGGAATAATTAAATTAATCTAGTTAGCATATCTATCACTTCAGATATTATCATTTTTTGTGCTGAGAAAATCTGAAATTTAATCTCCTAGCAATTTGAAATGTACAATGCATTATTATTTACTACATTCACCATGTTGTGCAACATATAAAAGAAAAAAGTATCCCTCCTGTCTAACTGAGGTTCTGTACCCTTTGACTCCCATCTTCCCATTCTCCTCACCCATCCAGCAACTAGTAATCACCATTCTACTCTCTGATTCTTTGAGTACAATTGTTTTCAATTCCACACATGAGTGAGAACATGTGGTATTTGTCTTTCTGTGTCTGGCCTTATTTCACTTAGCACAACGTTTTCTAATACTACCATTCATGTTGTTGCAAATGACATTTATTTCCTTTTGAAGGCTGAATAGTATTCTACTGTGTGTGTATCACATTCTTTTTTTTCAGTCTTAGTGTTTCTTTTTATTTTATTTTTTTATTTATTATTATTATTTTATCACATTTTCTTTATTCATTCATCTGTTTCTGTGCACTTAGTTTGATTCCATAGCATGACTGTCATTAATAATGCTGCAATGAACATGCAAGTGCAGACATCTCTTTGGTATACTGATTAGTATACTGATTTCAAATTTTTTGTGTAAATACCCAGAAGTAGGATTACTACATCATATGGTATTCCCATTTTTAGTTTTTTTGAGAAACCTTCATACAGTTTTTCTTAATCGTGGCACTGCACTAATTTACATTCCCACCAACAGTATACAGTCATATGTCACATAATGATATTTTGATCGATGACAGACCACATATACGAGAGTGGTCTCATAAGATTATAATGGACCAGAAAGATTCCTATTGTCTAGTGACATTATAGCTGTTGTAATTCATAATGACATGCATTATTCATTTGTTTGTGGTGATGCAGGTGTAAACAAACCCACTGTGCAGTAAGTAATATTAAAGTATAGCAATACAATTGTGTCCAGTACATAATATTTGGTAATAAAGCACTGTTACTAGTTTATGTAAATACTGTACAATTGACCCTTCATATCCTGCATCTGTGGATTGAACCAAACGCACATATAAAATATGGTATTTCTGAGATATGAAACCCATGGATATGAAGGGTCAGCGTTTTATATCCATGGGCTCCACAAGGCCTACTGCGGGACTTGAGCACACCTAGATTTTAGTATCTATTGGTGTCTTGGAACCAAACTCTTGCGGATACTGAGGGACAATTATACTGCATTATACTTTTTATCTTATTGCAGAGTGTAATCCTACTTATATTTTTTGAAAAGTTTACTTAAGCAGCCTCAGGCAGATCCTTCAGGAAGTATTCCAGAAGAAGTCATCATTATCATAGGAGATGACAGCCCCATGTGTTATTGCCATTGAAGACCTTCCAGGGAAACAAGATGTGGAGGTGGAAGACAGCGATTTTGATGATCCTAACCCTATGTAGGCATAGGCAAACGAGTGTGTTTGTGTCAGTTTTTGACACAAAAGGTAAAAAGAAAAAAAATTGGTAAAATCTTACATAAGAAAACAAAGATAATATTTTGTATAACTGTACAATGTGTTTTTGTTTTATTACAAAAAAGTCAAAAAGTTAAAACGTTTATAAACAATTTATAGTAACCTAAGCTTAACTTATTATTAAAGAAAGAAAATTTTAAAAATAAATTTAGTGTGGCCTAAGTGTACTGTGTTTATAAAGCTTATCATCGTGTATAATAATGTTCTAGGCCTTCACATTCACTTACCACTCACTCACTGACTCACCCAAAGCGACTTCCAGTCTTGCAATCTCAATTCCTGATAAGTGTCCTCTACAAGTGCACTGTCTTAAAAAGTCTTTTATACCATAATTTCACCATACCTTTCTCTGTTTTATGCTTAGAAATACAAATACTTATCATTGTGCTATAAATGCCTACAATATACAGTACAGTCGCATAAGTACATTGGTGGTATAGTGGTGAGCATAGCTGCCATCCAGTACAGTAACACACTCTACAGGTTTGCAGCCTAAGAGCAATAGGCTATACCATATAGTCTCGATGTGTAGCCTACATAGAGCCCACTGGCGAAACCATCTATGTTTGTGTAAGTACACTCTATATGATGTTCACACGATGAAATCGCTGAAGGATGCATTTCTTAGAATGCTAAGTGATGCATGACTGTATGAGAGTTCTCTTTTTCCCACATACTTGCCAGCATTTATGTTTTGTCTTTTTACTAATAGCCATTTTGAGAGATGTGTGGTATCTGATTGTGCATTTTCCTAATGATTCTAATACTTATTGAAGCTTAACATTTTTTCATATATTTATTGACCATCTGTATAGCTTTTTTGCAAAAAAAAATAAAAAAGAAATTCAGTTTTCTTGTCCATTTTTAAATTTTTATAGAGATTTGAGTTTCTTATATATTGTAGATATTAACATCTTATCATACCTGTGTGTTGCAAATATTTTCTCCCAATCTATAGATTAACTCTTTACTCTGTTGTATCCTTTGACATGCAGAAGATTTTTATTTTTATATAATCGTAGTTATTTATTTTTGTTTTCATTGCCTGCATTTTGGGGGTCAAATCTAAAAAGTAATTGCCTAGACTGATGTCTTACAGTTTTCCACATATGTTGTCGAGTAGTATGGCAGTTTCAGGTATTATGTTTAAGTCTTTAATTCATTTTGAGGTGATTTTTATATATGGTGTGAGATAAGAATCAAATTTCATTATTTTCCCAACACCATATATTGAAGACACTGTCCTTTTCCCAATGTATACACTTGGCACCTTTGATGAAAATCAATTTATTGTATACACATAGATTTATTTCTGGGCTCTCTGTTTTGTTGCTGGGACTGATTAGTCTATTTTTACGCTAGTGTCATGCGGGAGTTTTTTTGTTTCTTTTGTTTTTTTGAGACAGGGACTTTCTCTGTCACTCAGGCTGGAGTGAAGTGGTCTGATAATAGCTCACAATAACCTTCAATTTCTGGGTTCAAGTGATCCTCCTGCCTCAGCCTCCCAAGTAGCTAGGACTACAGGAACTACATACTACCATACCCAGCTAATTTTAAAATTTTTTTCTAGAGACAGGGTCTCACTATGTAATCTAGGCTGGTCTTGAACTCTGCCAAAGAAAATCCATAAAAACTAGAAAAGTTGGCTGTCTCCTCAAATGTGCAAGGAGTTCCTACCACCTTGGCCTTCAATTACAGGTGTGAGCCACTGTGTCTGGCCCCATGCAGTTTTAATTACTATCACTTTGCCAAAGAACCAGCTATACCTCATCTTGGAGCTTAACTGTTTTTGCATGACCTCCAAGCCCAACCCCTGACCCCACCTAGGGAGAAAGATGGGCACCATAGCAAATAGCAGCAAAAAGTAGGGGCTGAATCTGCCACATCCGGAAATTTATTTATTTTTTCTTTTTATTTATTTTTTCTTTTTTCTCTTTTAGTTTTTATTTTGAAATTGTGGGGTACAATTCAGGGTTAGGTATGAAATGTTCATTATGCAAGTACCCTTATTGATGAGGTGTGGCCCCCTTCCTCAGGTGGATATCGACAACCGTCAATCCCAGCTATCCACCCCCCCACAGTTTCCCACTGTTTTCAATCCCTTTCCTAAAGTAATATGGTAGTTGTTCAAGGTTATGAGTGAGAAAATGTGATACTCATCTCTTTGATTCTGTGAGAGATCACTCAGTATTATTAGTTCTAATTCCATCCATGTTGCTGTGAAGTTCATGATATTGTTCTTCTTTATGGCTGTGTAATATTCCATTGTGCATATGTGCCACATTATTTTTAGCCAGTCTTCTTTTGATAGGCAGCACAGTTGGTTCCATGTTCTTGCTATTGTGAACAATGCTGCAGTTAACATACGTGTGCAGGTATCTTTTTTATAGAGTGACCCAAGTTCTTCTGGGTATTTTCCCAATAGGGGGGTTGCAGGATCATATGGAAGGTCAATTTTTAGGAGTTTTAGGAATCGCCACACTGATTTCCACAGAGGCTATACTAGTTTACATTCCCATCAACAATGTAGAATTACTCCCTTTTCACCACATCTTCTCTAGCATCTGTTATTTTTTGAGTTATTGAAGATGGCCATTCTGACTGGTGTTAGGTGGTATCTCAGTGTAGTTGTAATTTGCATCTCCTTGATAATTAGTGAGGCTGAACATTTTTTCATGTGTCTGTTGGCTGCTCATATGTCTTCTTTTGAGAAGTGTCTATTCATATCTTTTGCCCACTTTGTAATGGGGCTGTTTGTTTTTTTTCTTTTCAGCACATTTGAGTTCCTTGTAGATTCTATGTATTAGGTCTTTGTCAGACATGGAGTTGGCAAATATTTTTTCCCAGCCTGTGGGCTGTCTCCCTGCTCTCTTGATGGTTTCTTTGGCTTTGCAGAAGCTTGTCAGTTTAATGAGGTCCCACTTGTCTATCTT
>CAUYQG010031845.1:41-28300 GCA_963574415.1 Tarsius wallacei | reverse complement strand
GGGGCGGTGCACGGTACGGCCCCGGGGGTGGTGGGACGTGAGGGGGGACCGCCGGGGGGAAACCTCGGCTCTGGAGGTTTGGTAGGCTTGATGGCCCGAGTCCTTCTGCTTGCTAAGGGGATACTGCCATCTAGTGGTCACCTGGCAACAGTGTCCTGTTGTTGGTTTTTCTGCAGCCAACTTTATCCTGGAAATTGGGGGTGGGCTTGTGAGGGGGGAAGGAAGGGACAAAAGGACCTAACATGTCTGACTCGTGTAGTTTTTTTGGGGGGTGGGGGCTTTTTTTGTTTGTTTGTTTTATTTTTGAGTAGGGAGTCTCACTCTGTCACCCAGGCTGGAGTGCAGTGTCATACTCATGGTTCACTGCAGCCTCGACCTCCTGGGCTCAGGTGATACTTCTGTCTCAGTCTCCCGAGTTACTGGAACTACAGGCACGTGCCACCACACCTGGCTAATTTTTTTTTCTTTGTAGAAATGTCTTATTATGTTGCTCAGGCTGGTCTCAAACTCTTGGGCTCCGCCTCTGCCTCCCCAAGTGCTGGGATTATAGGTGTGAGCCACCATGTCCAACCTGACCATGCAGTTTTAAAGCCCCAGGTTTTCATGTTACAGACACAAGCCTCCATGGCCTAGAGGCCAGCTAAGTCAGCAGCAGCAAGGAGCAGGTCTTTACACAGCGAATGTCGCTTGGATTCCCAGGACACACAACAGGTCCAGGGAGGCAGGTGCTGAGATTGTAGTTGGTGACAATCACACCCTGCCCCACCCCAGGCATCCTGCCAAGGCTCCTTTCCCACTGGAGTGAGCAGTTTTGTTTTGTTTTTCAGTTGGAGTCTCACTCTGTCGCCCAGCCTGGAATGCAGTAGCATGGTCACGACCACTCCAGCCTCGACCTGCTGGGCTCTGGCGATCCTTCTGCCTCAGCCTTCCAAGTAGCCGGAATTACAGGTGTGTGCTAAGTTGCCCGGGCTGGTCTCGAACCCATGGACTCACGCAATCCACTGGCCTTGGCCTCCCAAAGTGCTGGGATTACAGGCTGAGCCATCGCAAAGTCTTTCTAACTTTATTAACTGGCAACCTAATTACTCCACCAGAAAAGTGGACAATTCCAGTCCAGATGGCAGGACCCATAATACTCTTCACATCTGGTCAGAGGATTTAAAAGGGAAGAAGCTAACTACTTCCAGGAAGAGGGCTTGATAATATTCAGGAAAACAAGGAGAAAGAAGCCTGAATTACAGTTGAGGCAGCCAAGCGGTTAAAACCCCAGGATGATTTTCTCAGGCCAAAGTCAAGAACACATACCAGATTTGGAAACAAAATGCTAGAGAGAGCTAGTTAAGATCTGGGTACCGTCCAGTCTGACACCCAGGCCAAAGATCGAGCCCAATTAGGAGTATGGTTCAGGAAGGTCTGACAAATTTGCATGCAACACTGATAAGAATGGAGCTTGGTACTGACCCTGAGTCTCCTTGCAAACTCCCTTCCTAGATTTATAACTGGTGTTAAAACGTAGGCAGGTACACATGGAATGAAAGGCTGCATTTCTGCATTTCTGACAACTGGTCCTGTGCTATGGAGCAATAACAAGCCCAAGGAAGCCCATCAAAGCAATGTCAGCTTCACATTTTAGTCAGCCATACAGGCCCAAATCATCAAAGCCCGAGCTGACTGCCAAAGAAACAACTTCAGTGGAAGGACAGAGTGACAAGTCACTAAGACAGTCTTCATAACTGCCCCAACTATTTAAAGGGATGCCATATATGTACAAAAGGGTTGACTTACCCTGGGTAGCTCCAAAGAGACGATTAAGGAGCAGTACTTATACATAACAAGGGGGGCAGAACTTCACAATATGTAAGAGAGTCTTTGAACAATCAGCACTGTTCAAAAGAGAATAGGTGACACTGAGACAGTAAGTCCTCCCCTTCTACAACACCTTACTCTCAAGAGGTGGTTAAACAAAAGACAGAAACTACTGGGTGGTGGTATGATAAAGAGGATTAATACAACAAATATGAGTCCCAGAGACTCAGCCAGGAAAGGAGTTGCTACTTTGTACTAGCCAATATGCTAGCTCTTCTACGTAATTTAATCCTCAAAAAAAAAAAAAAAGAAAAAAGAAAATAAAAGAAAAAGAAAACATAAGAAGCAAGTAAGTCTCAACCTCATTTTCCAAACTAAAAATCAAAAGTTTCTTGTGTTTGTCTGGCTATAGCAGGCATAGACAGAATTTTCAGAGCAATTAATTTACAAAGTCATCAAGGTAGATGAGATTTACTTCCTTAGCACTGTTAGCCTTTTTAATCTACATATTTTTCTATTCTAGAACACTGCAGACATTACAGCCAACGTCTAATATCGTTTCATCAGTGCCACCAAACTGCACCTCTGAGATGGTGTTTTTGAGGCTCTGGGTCTTCAACAGGTAAACATGCTCTCAAAGGCCACTAATAGGTGGCAGCAGTTATAGAGTACCAGCAAGGAAGGTATTTTTCTATTTTTTATTTTTTGAGTTGGAGTCTCACTCTGTAGCCCGGACTGGAATGCGGTGGCTGCTCCCGGCCACCACAGCCTCGACCTGCTGGGCTCCAGCGATTCTTCCTCCTTAGCCTTCCAAGTAGCTGGAACTACAGGTGCGTGCTCACGCCCGGCTAATTTTTTTTTTTGATTTATTGTAGAGACGAGGTCTCACCAAGTTGCCTAGGCGGGTCTCGAACCCACCAGCTCAGGTAATCCACTCACCTCAGCCTCCCAAGGCGCGGGATTACAGGCTGAGCCACCAAGCCCGGCTGGAAGGTAATTTTTTTGAGATAAAGATTCAGGTCAGGAACTGGGAATTTTTAGATTGGCATCTCTGTACATACTTAAAAAATGCTCACTAAAGTAACTCTAATTTGACTATTAGTCGTAACTTAATGTAAAGAAATCGACTGAATCCAGAGTCAGAAGAGAGGGGTTAAAGTCCCAGTTCTACCCCTTAACTAGAGCTTGTGACTTTAGGAATGTCAGAGTTTCCTCCTACATAAAATGAAGAGGAAGAGTTGGAATATCTCCAAGAGCTCCTTCTGATTCCACAATCTTCATGGAAAACTTGAAAAAAAAGTTACATTTCTGGTCATTGTCAGGTTAGAAAGCAAAAGCCACAAAGCTTACTGACTGGTTTCTAAATGCCTCCCTTCAGGGGTCATCCTGGTGTTTTTCTCTGGGCCCTAGAGGCACAAGGGCAGATCTGAGGGCTGAGCAAACTGTGTGACACAATCACTCCTAAACACTCAGTGGTTTAGAGTTTTGAACTTTGCTCTCCACTAACAAGAGTCATTCTAGTCTGTTTAACTTAATCTGCAAACAGTGACTTTTCAGCTTCTGATTTAACAGACTCGCCCTCCAGTTTCCTTTGTCAACCGACACCTTCAAGAGTCTGTTGAAATACAAAATCCAAGATTACCTAGATTTTAACTAGTTTCATATAAATTATCTATAAGCCTTCATGAACATCGAGGGTAGGGTAAGATGAACATAAGGTTGCTATCTGAGGAATCTACCATTGCCTGTTGCACAAACAGGTATGGACTACCAACCTGCAGCAGTCTTCATGAACAAAGAGGCAGCAAAGACAGTGGCTGAATCCTGAACCCAGTAAGACATTCTGAACTGGTAGAATGATGGAGAAAGTGCAGCAGCCTGGCCTACTCACCTGTGTGCAGCTACAAGGAAAGAGGTTTCTTTTCTACTGAGGGCTTGGATGATAAGGTCACATCTACTAAACAATGGCAAATATCACGACTATTCAGTTTGTAAAGTATGACTCCATTCCGCAGGATCTATAAGTCACCGATTGTGCCATCTTAAAATATGTACATGATTTTTACAATTGTATAGTAGTCATGTAAGAAAAAGTTCCTGTTCTTAGGAAATAACTTAAAATTTTAGGTAAAAAGTGGTACAATGTGCCCGACACACTCTAAAAATGATTCAGGGGAAAAAAATATTTATGTGTGCAGGTGTCGGGGGAGAGAGGGAGAAGGAAGAAGGCAGGGAAGGAGAGAGAGAAGGTCAAGAGAACGAATTGCAAATAAGGTAGGGCAACATATAAACAAGAAGTGAATACAGGTAATGGGTACATGGGAGTTCCTTGTACTGTTTTTGCAACTTTTCTGTAAGTTTGAAATTATATAAAACAGATATCCTGAGTCCCCTCAAAAATAAAAAAGTGCACTAAATTCCACATAATAAAATGTACTATATATTTCAATTATTTGCTTGGCATGTCACATACAAGGGCTATAAAAAAACAAAACAAAACAGTTCTGCTGCATTAGCTATATTCTGAGGTCCACACCTCATTTACATTACAGTTCACTTGAGGACATAAGACTTCCTCTGACACATTGCTGGGTGAGCACTTGCTGTTTTCTTAAAAGTAAAAACATCGAGCCGGGCTCGGTGGCTCAGCCTGTAATCCCGCGCCTTTGGGAGGCTGAGGTGAGTGGATTGCCTGAGCCCGCAGGTTCGAGACCCGCCTGGGCTAGCGAGACCTCATCTCTACAATAAATCAAAAAATCAGCCAGGTGTGGTAGCACATGCCTGTAGTTCCAGCTACTTGGAAGGCTGAGGCGGAAGGATCGCCGCAGCCCAGCAGGTCGAGGCTGCGGTGGCAGGAAGCGGCCACTGCACTCCAGTCTGGGTGACAGAGTGAGACTCCAACTCAAAAAAAAAAAAAAAAAAAAGTAAAAACATCACAGGGATGGGAGGTGAAGTGGAAAAAAGGAGTGTCTACAAAAGACCAAAGACCCATAGCAACTTTTTATTTAGACAGATAAATTACAATGAAGTACTCGTGTATCTGGTTATGTCAAAATAGTACTATATATAAGATATTTAATTATATTTAGAAGGGTAATATCTTGATGTTAAATAGTCTGTATTATAATTTCAGTAGATTTCCAGAGTGAAACCAGAGATATTTTCAAAACATAAATATATTAGAAATGTTTCTCCTCAAGTTAAGCCTTAAAAGGTATACACTGTACAGATGTGATTTCCCTAACATCTCTGACATGCTATTGGTCTATAGTGATCCTTTATCTTTAATAGTGGGAAGAAGCTGGGCTTGGTGGCTCAGCCTGTAATCCTGAGCTTTGGGAGGCTGAGGTGAGTGGACTGCCTGATCTCGCGGGTTCGAGACCCCACTGGGCAACTTGGCGAAACCTCATCTCTACAATAAATCAAAAAATCAGCCGGGCGTGGTAGCACGCGCCTGTATTCCGGCTACTGGGAAGGCTGAGGTGGAAGGATCGCCGGAGCCCAGCAGGTTGAGGCTGTGGTGGCTGGGAGCAGCCACTGCACTCTAGTCTGGGCGACAGAGTGAGACTCGAACACACACAAAAAAAAATAGTGAGAAGAAAACAAATAAATGAAAATAATGCATAAAATATAAAAACATAAATGATCATGTGCTTATTTTGGATAAAGCTGCTATACTGCATCTGCTTATGAAATACACATTAATTGACCAGTTAATAGCTAAATGTAATCAAATAAGGCCCACTAAAAATGAAGCATTAATCTCACAATCATTTTTTCAAAAAACTAATAACCATACTCTGAAATTTTCATATTAAAAGCTACCTTTATTTTGAAGGCTACATTTGGAAAAACTTTGCCTGAGAAATGTTAATTCTGTTCAACTTACCTTTGTCTGTTCTTTTCTAAGTTGCTTTAATAATGTTAAATCATCCAAATTCTTTTCTCTCTCTTCTCGAAGATTTTTTACTACTGTTGAGGTCTGGGCTATACAATTTTTTATGACTCTATCCCTGCTGGCATGAGCTGCCATCAACTAAAAGAACAAAGGAATGAAAAGGGGGAAAAAAATCACATTTTAGTGCTTCAAAAAAACAAAATCCTCATTTGAGACTACAGAAATTTATACTTTCTAAAACAATTTCTAACAATTGAAACCATGGAAGAGAAGTCTCTGTTGAATCAACTAAATCATCTAAAAACAGTAAAAGGAAGCACCTCTGAGGGTGAAAGTTATGGGATCACAGGCTGTCTTCTTGCTCAATATGCTCCAATATTTCTTGTTCTCTTCCTGCATTCCCCTTGCTGGGGTTTCCCTGTTAGTTTCCTTTACCCTATAACCCAGATTCTCTTCATCATTTCATCCAGGTGTTCTTCTATCCTACACCCACCCTCAGAGCCACTTATGGTTATTTTTCCTATTTTGTCCATTCACATTTTTTTCAGTCTCAAGTTGTCAACAAGTGAAAGAAATTATAACGTGATATAGAGAAATCCTTAGTTACAATAAAGAAAAATGAAGGCTGCTACATTTACCTAGATAAGACAGAGTCCTTTTCAAGTTTTAAAAATATTGATAAGAGGCTGGCACAGTGGCTCAAGCCTGTAATCCCAGCACTTTGGGAGGCCAAGGTGAGGGGACTGCCTGAGCCCAGAGGTTCGAGAACAGCCTGGGCAACTTAGCGAGACCTCATGTCCAAAATAAATTTTTAAAAAATTAGCTGGGCATGGTAGCGCACACCTGTAGTTCGGCTACTTGGAAGGCTGAAGCGGAATGATCACCTGAGCCCAGCAGGTTGACACCAGGGTGCCCATGAGTATGCCACTGCACTCCAGCCTGGGCGATGGAGTAAGACTCCAACTCAAAAAAATAAATAAATAATAAATAAATAAACACACACACACACACACACATATACTGATAAGAAAAACATGTGAACCAGATTAGTGGTTACGTTAATTGTATGTGTTGACTGAAAGTAAGGATGGCTGACAGAACAACTCTTTAATAACCTCCATTTTAATGTAATAAATCTAATTTAAAAATTCTCATCTATTTTCCATCTTGATTCACAATGTATGATGGCCATGTTTCAAACACACTCCCATAATCATAGCCAAATTTTGATGACACCCCAAAATTTGCATTTGGAAAGTACTGTTTTTATTGCTTGGTATCAATTTTTTATGTTTATAATGGGAATGAACAATGTAAAGCTAGAAAAATTTCATAGATTAAAGGGAATATACACTAATAAGGAATCTCATTGAAATTATTTTACTTTTACCATGAGTATACAAACTTTTGAGATTTGGAATTTCTAAAATTAGTGCTTCCATTATAAATTTACTGATCATCTCCCAGGAAGAAGCGCTATTTAAAAAATACAAATATTCCTTCATCAGTTGTAGCAGGAATTTGGGTCAGAGATTAATGTCAGGGTGACTATGAGCAACTTGGATGTCTCATAGAGTTCTATTTCTTGATTGACACAATATTTAAGGGAACTCAGTGGTACTTATTGGCACGGGCACTCTGCTACAGTCCTGATCCCTGGTTCAAAGTTACTTAATAAATTATCCTCTACATGATATACATGCTGAATCCTTCCAGGATACAGATACTGACAGAGAAAAATCCAAACGCATACACAAGGATGTCCAAAACAGAAACGTTCCAAATTTAGTATGTAAGGTTATCCTGATTCACCAGAGACGATAATAATAACAGCAGCAGCAAACATTTATATGCAAAACACTTAGTACAGTAAGCACTTTATATCAACACACTCAATCCTCTAACAACCCTATGAACTAGGTACTATTTATTATTATAGTACTATTTTACAATTAAGAAAACTGAAGCAGAGGTTAAATAACATGTTCAAGGTCACCCAGCTAGCAAGTAGTAGATCTGGAACCCATGTTATTAATCACAACACTATAAACCTCTAGATTAACAGGAAGATGGTAAATTGAAACAACTGAATCGATTATAAAGATTACATGGAGAGTTAACTGAGAGGACATATCACTAAGGTGACCATAAATTTCTAGTTCTTTAAAGAGATACCCAAAGAAACTAAGTGAACTGTCAAACAACCTCAGTAAATTAGGACCTAGACCCATGCTACCTACTCCCAACGCTGAATTCTACTCATGAAAGTCCACAACCTTTCAATTGCTCAAGTCACAAGACTTACCTGTTCATTAATATAAAAGCAGAACAAAAATATCATAGTTAGTGCTCCGTATTTAACTGACATGAATAAATTTGTCCAAAATTGATTTGAGAAATGAACTTTAGGTTTCAAGTATGCCTTCTTTATATGACTGGGTAACTCATGGTAGAGCTTAAAACAGTGAGTGCCACCAAACTTTAGCTTCCAAGTTAATGAAAGGATATAAATAAGTAAACTATAAAAAAGACTTAGCTGCATCACTATTTCCTTCTTTTGGAAATTAAAAATAGAAATAAAGGAGGGCAATGAAAAATATATGAGGGGGGAGACTCCCCCAAAAAACCTAAATTATTTTTTGGAGGGTGGGTGCCTTGTAGTCATACAGGTTTCCTCTGCTAGGTAAGTGTTCTAGGAACCCATCAGCATCAGCATACCAGCTAGCATTGTCGTGAGAGGCTACCGGCGGCTTCAGCAAACTTTTGGGGGGAGATTCTTTCAGTGTGTTTGCCCATTTCATGATGAGCGATTTACAAGCACACATGCCCACACTGTGCTGAGTGTTCAGCAATTTTTGACCAAAAATGGCACAACTCTCATGCCCCGCCTTCCCTATTCACCCAATCTCACCCTGAGTGACTTTTTTTTGTTTCCCTTCATGAAAAAAAGTTCTCAAAGGGAAACGTTTTGTTGATATAGAAGAGGTGAAACAAAAAAATAGCAGAAGCACTAAAATGCATCAAAACTGACGAGTTCAAAAACTGTTTTGCGCAATGGAGAAAGCATCTCGATAGGTGTACTGCATCAAACGGAGAGTATTTTAAAAGTGAATGAAGTGTAAATATGTAAGAATAAATACACAATTTTTAATAAATAAGTTCCAGGTTTTTTTTGGTCCCCCCTCATATACTTGAGAAAACAAAGCCTCAGTGGCTTTCCTTGTCTCCCAACTGCCACATGCTTCTGCTCCTCTTCCTGATAAGTGAGAGGGAAAAAAGATCTAAAAAGTATGAAAGGTTTTGATTCTCCCTTCTATCAGCTGCCTGGCTTTGTAGGTTTGATTCACTCCAAGTTCTTGCTCTTGTTACTGTTTTTCTTTACTGTTTCACTCTACTCCCTTCATTCCTTTGTGAATAAGGTTGTCTTAATAGCTGCAAACAAAGAGGCCAAAAATTGACTGCTCCCATTTTTAGAACCATCTCTTCACAGATGTGATAAGATTTCACATGAATAATATCACATACTTCCTTTAGTTTATAGATAAAAACTTACATACACCCTCAGGTGTGGGCAAGAAAACATGAAAATATCATTCTTTTATTCACAGTTTAGTTACATGATGATTTATTTTGCCTGTAAAGAAAGGTATAGAAGAAGTGAAAGAGACTCAAGATACACTTACAGACTCATAGAGTTGTTTACAGGTTTGGCTGGCATCAATTTTCCCTGCAAAGGAAGCTGTTGGAACCGTAGTGTTTAATTCATGTACTATTCTGTCATCAATTGTCCTCATCACCTTGAGTAATTCCTATATGTATTTGAAATAAAAGAATATAACCTGAATGGAAAGTTAAGTGATAAAAAATAAGTATTTAAGCAAAAAATAAAGGTCTTGGATATTTTACAACTTGTTAAGTTAGGAGTGGGGAAACCAAGCCAAAGAGAATGCAACTGTATGAAAACTTTTATTACAAGTATATTAGGGAGGTTACGTAACAGCAATCCTAACAATGGGCAGCAAATCTGCCTTGGTTCAACTGTGATCATCTTAAGGGTTAAAACTGTTTTTGCTTATGTTTAAATCCCATTTGCTGGCATGGTGTCTAAGCAAATACTATCTGCTCCTTCTATTTCCAGCATATAGCCAATAAAGGGTCCTTGAACTTGATTGCCACAGGCTCTTCACAATAATCCAGCATAATTCCTTCCTCTACTCCCTCTTTATCTATCATCGTAAAATGTGATACTACTAGAAAACTTCTGGAAAGATATATAAGAAACTATTAGTAGTAGTTAACTTGCAGAAATTAATCTATATTCTCTTAGGCTTTTAGTTTTCTGGTTCTCCTTTTTTCTTTCTTTCTTTTTTTTTTACTACAAACATGCTATTTTTGTGAAAAAAATAAGTAAAAATATGCTGCTAAAGAAGAAATCAAACATCTTTAAAACATTCTTATTAACAGAACAAGTAGGAATTAGTTTGACCTCTTCTTAGTAATCCTAGCTCACATCTCCCAAGAACCCCTCTCCCTCAAAAAGCCTCCAACTCTCAGAAAACCAACCGAAAGAAAAGTCATCCCCAAAGGAAGAGAACTTGGAAAGACAGGTGGTAATTACCTACACAGCACAGTCCCGCCTCCCCATATTCCACCAGTGCACTTCTTATCACTTGTCACTATAGAAAGACTGGGCTTCAGCTACATTCTGTCTTCAGAGGTTTCTGGCAGTATTCCCTTCCTTTTTTACTCAAATTTACAACAAACCCAAACATCAACAACAAAAAAACCATGACCATTGAAACACCATTAAGAAACCATGGAATATACGTACACCATCCTACATCTTTCCTTTGCCAAACTTAAATTCATGACTGAAACTGGCTGCTTCATTTTTTTCCTCATCCACTTGTTAAAATAAAAACTTTTATTATGATAAAAATATAACTTTATTTTAGAAAAATTTGAAAGAAAATAAAAATCATCCATAGTTAACCATTATCAATATTATAATATGTCCCTTTGATCTTTTTTCCTACCTATCTATGGACATTTTTATAAAGTTGAGGTACTACGTAACATTTTAAGAATCCTGTTTTATGACACCATACTATAAGCATTTTGCCCTTGCTACTAGAAATATCTTGAACGCATTTTTAATAGTAGCATGAATATTCTATCCTATGAAAGCACCACAGCTAATCTGACCATTTCCCATTAATGAACATGCAGATTGCTTCCAATTCAAATAAACATTTAATCCATTCAATCTAGAGCTGTAGTCTAAATTTTGCCCTATCATTCCATTAATCTTTAATCAGTGAATTCAATGGCCTTTTCTAGGTCTTAATCTAGAAGAAAAACAGCTTGTGAAGGCCCATAATTGACATTAATAAAACACAGGTAAAATCAGGTCTAAAACCAACTTCATTATCTTATCTCCCCTTCCTGTATCTTTTATTTTTTCATTAGTATTCTCTATAAACTGTAATTCTTAGAGGACAATCTCAACATATCCATTGGGCAACCACTATTTTCAACAGTATGAGGGTATATATACAGTGGAAGATAGTGTCTAAGTGGCAAATTCCAAACAAATGGTAGTAGCATTTTAGGGAGTCAAAAAATTGGTAAATAGAAGACAGACTCACCCTGCCAACTTTACCTCCTACAACTTGCCTATTTTAAAAATGCCTCCTTCAAAATACCTTTCAAAACCTTCTTTTCCCCTGTCTGAATTGAACTGATCTCCCGAGGCCAAGGGTTAAGGTGTAGCTTCTGGATCAAGTTTTCCTTGGCTATGAAAAATTCCTCAGTAATCTTTCTTCTTTAAATAATGCAGCAGTTAGAGTACCACAGAGTTCATTCATTTAGTAACTTACTCTTCATTCAAAACATATTTACAATCATCCCGTGGTGGTGTGTGGGACTGGCTCCAGGATATCACAAGAACACCAAAATCTAAGGATGCTCAAGTCCCTGATATAAAACGGCACCGAAATTTGTATATAACCTAAGCACATCCTCCCAGATACTTTAAATCATCTCTAGATTACTTATCATACCTAATACAATATAAATGCTATGTAAAAAGTTGTTATACTGTATTGTTCAGAAAATAATGGTGAGGGAAAAAGTCTGTACATGCTCAGTACAGATACAATTTTTTTCCAAATATTTTCTATCACGGATGCAGAAACCATGGATACAGGAGGGCTCACTGTTACTAATGTCTAGTATGCGTCAGGAACTATTTTAAACATCAGGGCTACAGTGGCAAATAAAACAGAAAAGGTCCTTGCTCTTATAGAGCAAAATACCTTGAGAGAGAGACAGATAATAAACAAGTATCCCCATAAACAAGATAAGTTCAGATATTGAAAAATGCTGTAAAAATGAACTGAGGTAACAATATAAAGACTGACTGAGTGGTGCTTGGGGCTACTTTAAGTAGAGTTCAAGAAAGGCTTTTCTGAGGATGTAACATTTGAGCTGAAACCTAAATGATGTGAATGAACTAACTCTAAGAACACCTGGGGGAATAAGTCAACAATTATGAGGCAAAAACAAACTTTGGAATGTTTGAAGAATTAAAAGAAGGAGAGTGGGTGGGGAGGGAATAAAGGAGAAAGTGGTATGAGGTGAGTTCAGAATAGACCGGAACATAGAGGACAATATATACCATGGCAATGATTAAGTGGGTTGGGAGGGAATAAGGGAGGTGAGTTCAGAACAGACCAGAACATGGAGGACAATATATACCATGGCAATGATTAAGGAGTCTATGCTAAAGGCAACAGGGTTTTAGGCAAGGTTGTTTATATTTGGAAGGAGTGGGAAGATCAAGAATTCTATTCTGACTTGCAGATTACTTGATAACATTAAGAATTATTGATAATTGCTTGTATATGACACTGGTATTACATTAAGAAGTTGTAATCTTTTAGAGATACAGACTGAACTATTTACAGAAAAAAGATACAGTATCTGGGATGTGCTTCAAAATAACCTGGTTAGGGTGGAGCAAGTGGTAGTAGTATACAGATGAAACAAGAGTGGCCATGAATTGATTGTTGGGAGTTGGGGGATGGGTACATAAGTGTTCATGGTGCTGTCTCTCCTTTTGTGTATACAGAAAAGTTATAGAAAAGTTGTTTTTTGTTTGTTTGTTTTCTGGAGTCAGAGTCTCACTCTGTCACCCAGGCTGGAGTGCAGTTGCATGCTCACAGCCACCACAGCCTCGACATGCTGGGCTCAGGGGACCCTTTCTACTTCAGCCTTCCAAGTAGTTAGAGCTACAGGCACGCGCCACCATACCTGGCTACTTTTTCTTCATTTATTGTAGAAATGAGTTCTCACCAAGCTGCCCAAACTGGTCTTGAACCCTTGGCCTCAGGCAATTCTCTCACCTCCGCCCCCCAAAGGGTTGGGATTACAGGTGTGAGCCACCATGCCTGGCAGTAAAGTTGTTTTTTAAAAGTTCTGTTTTGCACCTAAAAGTTCTGTTTTGCACTCTAAAAGTTGTAATCTTTTAGAGATACAGACTGAACTGAGACGCCTATTAGATATCTGAGTAGAGAAGTAGAGTAGTAAGTTGAATACTCCAGTCTGACACTGATCAAGGCTAGAGTTATTTATACTAACAAACTGATATTCTTTAAAGCCATGAAACTTGAAGAGATCACTGAAGGAGACTAGGAAGTGAAGGGGGCCAATGATCAAGAAGGAACACTAGCATCTGAAAAACAGGGAAAAGTCTGTGATGTCACAGAGGTCAGAAGAAAAATGGTTTACAGGAGGGAATGGTCAATTGTGTTCAATGTTACTAAGTCATGAATTACATGGACAGAAATTAACTTTTAGACTTAGCAGGATGGAAATCATCATGGGTGACCATGAAGACAGTTATTTAAGCAGGTTGTGAACTGAAAAGTTAATGTGGTTAAGTATAGAGAGTAAAAAAAATCCTGATGTAAGATGAGGTCCACTATTGCAGGTCATGTTATAGGATTTTAGTCTTTCCCCTAGTCATGGGTAATCAGTGAGGTGTTTTAAGTATGGTGGGCTTACATGATCAGAACCGTATTCTAAAATGATTGCTTTAAAGTGTGGAAAATGGATTGGAGAGAAATAAGAGTAGATGAAAGATCAGTTAGGAGTCTGGTGCAGCAATCCAGGTAAAAGAGTATGTCATTTGACATTTCCTAGGTTTTTTATAGACTCTGAACTTTAACCAGTTTTGAGTTTGAACACTGGTCATACCTTAACCACTATAGCCAAATTCCCTTCCAATAAAACAATTTGGACATACTATCAAATTCCTTAGACTGCAATGGGAATTTGCCTGCAGTAGCTAGGTAATAAATCCATCAACTTTACAGTCTTGCCAATGGAACCTACAAATGTGAATTATCAAATACAGTCACTTATGTATCATTTTTATGACTAGGATACATTCTGAGAACTGCATTGTTAGGTGATTCCATTGCTGTGTGATCACAGTGTACTTACACAAACCTAGATGACACAGTCTACTACACATGTAGACTACGTAGTATAAGCTATTCTTCCTAGGCTAGAACTCTGAACACTATAGTCAACTGTAACACAGTGATAAGTATTTGTGTATCTAAACATAGAAAAGGTATAGTAAAAAACACAGTGTTATAATTTTATGGTACTACTGCTGCATCTGTAGTCTGTCATTGACCAAAAAACATAATTATGTGGCACATAATTCTGTATCAGTTTTTCTGTACTAGAGAATTATCAATACATGATCTAGAGCTTGGCTTTCAACATGGCAGACACTAGCCACATGAGGTTATTTAAATTAAAATTAAACACAATTTAAAATGTAGTTCCTCAGTTATACTAGCCATATTTCTAGTGTTGAAGAGCCACATGTTCCTAGTGGCTACCATAAGTAGAAAGCACAAATGTAGAACATTTCCACCATCACAGAAAGTCCTACTGAACAGTGCTATATTCTAGAAATTAAAGCGAGAGACTCTAAACTGATAACGCACTTGTTCAGGGACCACTGACATCTGTCAACTATTCTTAACTGTAACAGAAAAGCTAAAGAGAAAGAAAAAGAGGAAGGTAAGATACGGGAAGAGATTTCTTTCAAAATTGGAAAGAGTGAAGGAAAAGGAAAAGAATTATAAACTACCCCACCAGGCTCACATTTCTTTACATGGGAAAAAGTGCCAAAGCACTTAAGGCAACTCCGAGATTCTAGGCCAAAGATCGGGCAATTATCACAGAAACAAAGGTTAATGAAGTCACAAAAATGGTGCTGTTGAATCATGTGGATCATTTATAAGGAACTGCTGACTGATGCCCAGCCCCAGTGGAATACCCTTCCAACTCCCCTCACTCTCGCTTGCAAATTCACCAAGAAGTTATTCAGAGGACACCCCTAAACAGACATCACACACAACAGACTGCAGAACATGACCACAGGGATATGGTAGAAATATACACAATTCAGTATTCTCTGAAGGCTATATCTTGTGTAGGACCTGGAACCCTAATCAGTTTCTAAATGTCAAATCACAATAAAAGATAACTCTACAAATTTTGTGGTACCTCCAGCTTCTCCTATCTTTCATCCTTTTCAAAACAAGAAGAGATGTGACATACGATGAATCTCTAATTTTAGGTTGACCCTTTGAAATTATCCAGGTATTCTTCTTGGAATTGTATTTTATGCCTTCTAATTCTGGGGTGAAAATCTCATTCTCTTAGAAGGCAATTTAGGTACTGAAGGAGCGCCTATATTTAGTAGAGAAAACTTTTTATTGCCCCTATAGTTATACTATAGTATATTCCTAAGATTAATCCTCTGGTAAAACCCTTTCATTACTTTGCACAGTTTTTAGGGTATATGGGAAGTGGGAAAAGGACTATTATGATCTAAAATACAATGAAGGCCAGTGGCTCACGTCTGTAATCCTAGCACTTTGGGAGTCCAAGGCAGCAAGATTGCTTGAGTCCAGAACTTTGAGACCAGCTTAGGCAACATAGCAAGACCTTGTCTCTACAAAAAATAAAAAACTTAGCTGGGCGTGGTAGTGCGTGCCTGTAGTCCCAGCTACGGCTCAGGATGCTGAGGTGGGGGGACGGCTTGAGCTCAGGAGTCTGAGGCTACAGGGAGCCATGATCGTGCCACTGCACTCAGCCTGGGAGACAAAGTGAGATGCCAACTTAAAAATAAATAATAAAATGAAATACAATGTACCCCAAAGAATGATATGAAATGCCCTAAACCTTTCCTTTCTACCGCCTCAGCCTGAAGGTACCCAGAAGTAATCCATCCGCATGATGTTCTTTTCAAAAAGACCTGAATCTTCAGACCCTAATTTTATAACACTCCTACTGTGCTTCCCCCAGGCCAGAAACCACAAACTTGTCTGCAACTGCCAGGGTCCTCCATCATTCAGCACCCCCAGGGACAGGAACAGACAGCAGCTAGTTAAGTATAAATAGAAGCATTGATGACACTAGAAAATAATATATTCAGTCTCTACCTAACTACCCTATGACTCAAAATCAATTAGCATAAATGATTAAATATTCCTAAAAGAAATACCAAAATTTAAACATTCTAGGAAGGAATACTTAGCTGATTTTGTCTGAAACTGGTTTTCAGACAGAGTCAAAAGGAAGGGATTTCAGAGTGGCAATTTTAACCCTTTGCACCCATGTCTCCTTTGAGGGCACATCATAAATCTAGCAAACCATTCACTCATATGTCCCCTCTCTGGGGACATAAAGAGATTGCTGGTGATCATGTGGGACAAGCTTATGCAAGCGCAAATCTTTCAAAAACATATGTTTCCTTGATGTTTTCCACTCAAAAGCAATGAAAAACCTTTGTCCCATTTGAGATTTGTCGAGCTTCTGATCAGTTAAGAAGTAGTTTTTAGGAATCACGAGTGCATCTTTAAATAACAGACTGGACAATAAATTACATATCATTAATGTAGGAGGAAGAAAACGAGACTGCATTGTTTGTTCCAATAGAAAAACACCAGGTGGAAGACATCAAAAATATTATTGTTGCATAACATGTATCATCGAGCCTGTGATGCGTGTCAGTGATTGTTTCACATTACCACACATTAGAAAAATATAAGGTATACGATTTTGATTTTTTTGGTCATAAATAAGTTCTTCAATGTCCAAAATTCCTTTATAAGCTAAATATTACAATGAAACAATTAGTTCCAACACTATTCTACTTAATACGAAGTGACTCATTTTTCACTATTTCATAAAAAAGTGCTGTCAAGTTGCTGGTAGGAGATCCAAGAGACGTCTCCAAGTGCAAAGGGTTAAAAAGCACAGACATGATAAAGAGCATGAAGAGTTCAGGAAAAAGCAAACAGACCTATGTGGCTGTAAGATAGAGTTCAAGTGAATGCTGGAGGTGGTGGAGGAGTGGGTGGGAAGAAAGAGACATGTACAAGGGCAGTGGTAAGAGATATGACTAGGTAGAGGCACCTTGGGATTGGATTTTAAAAGGTCTTGTATGCCATGCTAAGTAGTTTAGACCTAGTCATATAAGCCTAAAAATTAGAAGCATGGTTTAGATTCTAAAATTTAGACGATAATAATAGTATATGTCACAATATAGAGTTTAGACTACAGGGGGAATATAGTAGAGAAAAAAGTTCCTGAAGGCAGGATAACCTGTTACAAAGCTAGTTGCAAAAATGACAGGGCCTGAACAAGGCCAGTGGCAGTATTAATGAATCTTCCTAACACACCACTATAGTCACCTCACACCCTCTGTGCAAAAATGACTCCCAACCTTGGCATTCAAGGCCTTCCACAATCCAGTACCAATCTTTTGTGCAATCCCAATGTGCCCTGTGCAAATATTATATTCCAGCAGTAATGATTTTCAATTTCCCTCAAATATATAACTTTTATTTTTTGCCTATATACTATTGCCTCTGATTAGAATTTCTCTAGTCCTCGTCAACCCAACTCGAATACCAACTCTTGATTTATTTCTCCCTAAACTTTTAGTATTTTATTCATTTTTTCACTATCTTCCACGTGTGTTATATCCCTACTTAGATTATGTTCCTTGTTTTATACCCCACCCACTAGGTCTCCTCAAGTGCTTGGTGGTTGGTAGATATCTTATGGACTGAATCGTGTCCCCCTAAAATCCATATTAAACCCCTAATTCCAGACTTAACTGTATATGGAAATAGGATGTAATAAAGGTTAACTGGAGAACATGGAGTCTTTTTTTTTTTTTTTTGAGTAGGTGTCTCATTATGTTGCCCAGGCTGGAGTGCAGTGGCACGCTCATAGCCACTGCAGCCTCGACCTGCTGGGCTCAGGTGATCTTTCTGCCTCAGTCTTCCATGTAGTTGGAACCACAGATGCACGCCACCACGCCCAGCTAATTTTTTAAAAACTTATTGTAGAGATGAGGTCTCGCCAAGTTGCACAGGATGGTCTCGAATCCTTGGACTCAGGCAGTCTTCTCAGCTCCGCCTCCCAGTGTTGGGAATATAGGCGTGAGCCACCATGACTGGGAAATAAGGTGTCTTTTTAAGAAGAGGAAGAGACATGAGAGATCCCTTTCCCTCTGTGCACAGGCACGGAAACAAGGTCATGCAATGAGAAGGCAGCTTTCTACAAGCCAGGAAGAGAAACCTCACCAGAAACCAACCCCGATGGCACCCTGATCTTGAACTTCTAGCCTTCAGAACTGTGAAAAAAATAAATTTATATTGTTTAAGCCACCCAGTCTGTGCTATTTCATTATGGCAATCCTAGAAAGCTAACACAGTATCCAATAAACTCCTGTTGAATGAATGCTAAAATGGGATTCTAGGCACATAATTTTATTTACTTATACATTTATTGAGTTGGGGTATCACTGTCACCTAGGCTGGAGTGCAGTGGCACGATCAAAGCTCACCACAGCCTCCACTTCCTGGGCTCAGGCGATCCTTCCACCTCAGCCTCCCCAGTAGCTGGAACTACAGGCCTGCACCACCATGCCTAGCTAATTTTTTATAGAGACAATTTCTCACTACGTTGTCTAGGCTGGTCTCTAACTCTTGGGCTGAAGCACTCCTCTTTCCTCAGCTCAATTTTAAACATTCTTTTCTAGATTTTATTTCAGTTTAGAAATAGAACATTTTCCAGAAATGCTAAGTCTAATATTGATGAGGGTTTGCAATATAGGTGTATGTAAGTGTCAAACTCATTGAATAGTACACTTTAAGATTTGTGCACTACTCTATGCAAATTTTACACTCCAAAAATAGTACATTAAAAAAAATTTTAGCTCCAGCTAATAACATGCATGCCAGCATGTTTAGGGGGTGAAGTATACTGATGCTTACTTACTTTGAAATGCATCAAAAACATAAAGAGGTGGATTGATGGATGGTTTGAGATAAATATGTGATACAGCAAATAACAAACCATTGACTACAGAGTTTAGATGGTAAGTATATGGGTGTTTATTGTCCAAGTTTTTTAGCTTTTCTGTAGTGTTTGAACATTTTCACTAAAAGATTCTGAAAAAAGTGTATCTAATCTTTGAAGTAAAAAATACGTGATGTCCTGCTTCTCTTCCACAGTGCAGTGCTTTCCACATTTAGAATACTTATGTACAAAATGTGGCCAGGTGTGATGGCTCACACCTGTAATCCCAGCACTTTGGGAGACAGACGCGAGAGGACTGCCTGAGACCAGGGGTTTGAGACCAGCCTGGGCAACCTAGTGAGACCTTGTCTCTACAATTTAAAAAAAAATTAGCTGGGCATGGTGGTGCATGCCTGTGGTTCCAGTTACTTGGTAGGCTGAGACAGGAGGATCACTTGAGCCAAGAAGGTCGAGGCTGAGGTGGCTGTGAGCATGCCACTGCACTCCAGCATGGGTGACAGAGTGAGACTCCGACTCAAGAAAAACAAAAAGAATACTTATATACAAAATGTAATGGTTTAATAGCTTTAAAAATATAAACTTTGATTAATAATCTGTGAGAACTCCAATTAACCATGTTGTATACCTCTGCCGAGCTTCTCTAAACCTAAGCACTATACTAAAATTTTACATTTTTATAGTGCCTTCACTTATGTTCTTGTGTACCTCTGAGGCAGAAGGAGTAAATGTTCTTATACCCATTTACAAGGTTAAATTAAATATGCCATGGCCAGATTTAGAAAATCAGGTCTTCTAACTTCTAACCCTGGGTATTCCCAATTATAAACCGCTATTTGAAAAAGACCTAGTGAATCGACCCAGGTTTCATTAATAAGACTCGTTTTGTGATTTTTTTTTGAGTTGGAGTCTCACTCTGTTGCCCTGGCTGGAGTGCAGTGGCATGCTCACGGCCACCCCAGCGTCGACCTGCTGGGGTCCAGTGATTCTTTAGCCTCAGCCTTCCAAGCAGCCGGAACTACAGGCACATGCTACCAGCCCGGCTAATTTTTTATTTATTGTAGAGACAAGGGCTCGCCAAGTTGCCCAGGTTGGTCTCGAACCCGTGGGCTCAGGCAACCCTCTCGCCTCAGTCTGGGATTACAGGCTGAGCCACTGAGTCCAGCCATTTTGTGATTTTTTAAATTATATACGTTATCTCTGTGAATGGAATGGTTAGGCATGACACTTTAGCTTTCACCCACTTATGTCTTAGCTGACCATCCAAAAGAAAAATCAGTGTTCTTTAAGCCCTGTTAGATGTTTTAACGGGAAAAAGAGACTCTTTGACATTTGGTTTTACAGATTCAAATAACTGTAGAGCTAGAAGCAGTTTTCAAGGTTACTTAGCACAACCTCTTCTTATTTTAGACCCAAGTTAATTTCCAAAGGGATTAAGTGATTGATTACAAAGATCACAAAGCTGTCAATGGCAGCAGCAGATCTGGAACCCAGAACATCAAATTCCCTAACCAGTACTCTTTCCCACTAACCTTAAGACTACGCTTGTTCAATTATATGAGTTCATTAGCTCAAATTATGTCACAAGCCGGGCTCGGTGGCTCAGCCTGTAATCCCGCGCCTTGGGAGGCTGAGGTGAGTGGATTGCCTGAGCCCGCGGGTTCGAGACCCGCCTGGGCAACTTGGTGAGCGCTCATCTCTACAATAAATCAAAAAATCAGCCGGGCATGGTAGCACGTGCCTGTAATTCCGGTTACTCGGAAGGCTGAGACGGAAGGATCGCCGGAGCCCAGCGGGTCAAGGCTGCGGTGGCCGAGAGCGGCCACTGCACTCTAGTCTGGGCGACAGAGTGAGACACCAACTCAAAAAAAAAAAAAAAAAATTATGTCAGTACTAATGCGCAAGGCCAAGACCGCAAATGGGAGGGTTAACCTTTAATATTCCATATACTTTGGAATCCAACAGTCTTTTTCTACTCTATTACATTTTTGTAAACAAGTATTTGTATTTACTGAGCACTCTGATCACATTTAAAGTTGGCTGCTATTGAGCTGATCTAGTCTAAGGAGCAGGTGAAGTGGTGAAGAGGGTGAAAACAATGGTGGAAAGACCTCACATAAAAACTTCCTTGACCAGTCTGTTGAGGTTATTTTCAAGAATATCACTACCTACAAACCGTTTAAAGCACAATGCTTACTAAAGATAGGGCAATGACACGTGAAAGAATTTGAGTATCTTTAGTTAGTTAAAAATGCAATACCTTTGTAAGATCATGATTTCTGAATCCAACTCTGTAACTAGACAGAAGCAAACATATGCCTGCATTCAAACAGGTAACTTTCACGGCAACTTAGTAAAAATCCAGGTCCCTAAAATCCATGGTTAAAAATCAGCCTTAGACCTCTGGAATCTGAATATAAAAAGGCACGACCTTTATGTTAAATATCGCACCTTCTCCAATGGTTAGGAAGGCAACAGCACCACGGCAGGTACTAGAATTAATCGTCCCTCCAGACGTCCAAACGTTCTATCCCACCAAAATAATAAATTGTTTCACCAAGTAAATAAGCTCTCCTCCACTCTCCTCTCTCCCACAAAAACTTAATTAAAAGAAAAGTGGGAGAGGAATGGCAGAGTCTAGGGAATGAGTTCAGGGCACTGCTACAACACTGTCACAATCCCTACCCAGAGCCCGAGCTTCAGAGCTTTCGGTAGAGTCCGAACTACCCAGAGTTTCCCGGCCAAGGCCTGCGCAGCACAGGGAGAACTATGACCCTCTCCTCCCTCCCCCTACAGAGCAGCCTCGCTCCCTAAGGCCGAACCCGCGCCCCCCATGACCTCTAAAGGCTCAAAAAAAGAGCCCTGAATTGCCCCCTTTTTCCATAGCAGATCCATACTCTCTCCCTGAGCAAGGAATAGATTCTGGGGACAAAAGGAAGGACACGCCTGCCACAGGAGGAAAATCCCATCACCTGGAACTCAGCGAACTCTTCACAGTTCACACCGCCACTGGGCGCCGCCATATTGGACAAACGCAAGGACCCCGCTGCAGGCCAATCACCGCGGAGCAAAGGTGTCCGCGGCGCCGCCTGACAAAAAAACAGTAGGAGGCGAAGCTCTGTAAGAAAGCTGAGTGAGTGCTAGGTTTAACTTCTTCGTCCCCCACGCACGTCGTAGCCTGTCACCCAGCTGTCAAGCTTTTTACTCTAACCCCTTTAACAGGCCCTCCTGGAACTGGTCCAGATGTATGGATCAAATATTATCAGCGCTTTTCAGGGATCATTTATTCCAATCCCATTTTCTTACAGGAGGGAAACAATTTTGTTTGAGGCGGAAATCCAGGGAAGTAAGGTATTTTTCTAATATCTCACTTCAATGCCTGCGCCCAGGGTCTTTGTTCATTAAGAATTTGGGACTACTAAGAAACGTCAAGAAAAAAAAGGGCATTTCTGGCAGTGTGCGTGGGTATGGTGGAGTAAGGCATGTTTAGTGGTGAAAATGATCAATGCTTTTAGAAAATAGGTAAACAGAAAACAAAATGGAAAATACACACGTTAATTTCTCAGATTAGCCTGAGAGATGCTCCAAAAACCCAGAGATAGGGCCACCGGGCACTATGAGTTCAACTATGTGTTTTTGATAAAAGCATATTCATTGAAAACACTGCAAGAACAGTGTCCTGAAATACTGGCTTATCTAGTGTATTTCGGGAGTTTCCGGTTCACAAAAGTGGTACATTTCTCCTTCTAGTTTTTCCCATTTTAAACCGGTATTTCCGTAGACGCACAGATCGCCAAGGCAAAAGCCCACGATCGCCACACCCAGCAGGCACCAGCCGGATGCTGGGCCGAAGGGGGCGAGGCCGGGCGCGCCGCTCGCGCCCGCAGCGCGTCGCGCACGTCCCACACGCCCCGTACGTGACGTAGGTCCGCCCACGCACGCGCACGCCCTGCCCGCCGGCGCCGCCCGCGTCTTTCCCACGCCAGCGCTCTGTGACATTGAGCGCACCAGCGCCACCGCGGCCCTGTGAGGTTCTGTGCTGGTCGGCGGAGTAGGCGGCCATGGGGAGCCTCCGCGGCCTGCGTCTGGCAGCGGGTGAGATGCTGGACGGATGGGGGGAGGGGATCCGGCCCGGCCGCTGGGGGTGGGGGAATCCTGCGACCTTCCCAGGCCCCGGAGTTGCTCCGTGCCATGACGCAGTTCCCCCAGGTTGCTTGGAATCCCACCCCCTGAGTGGCGAGTGGCAGTCACGGGAGAGAACAGGCGCCGAGCGACCTGCTGCTTAGCTGACACTGGAGGCTGGCCCGGTGTTACCCTCGCACCTCCATAGACCTAGCTCCCCCAGCAACGTGATGGGGCCCGGCTCCCTCCCTTTCCCTCACCCCGGTCCCCAGCTTCCTCTAACTCTGTCTGTAATGCATCTGCCATTGCTAGAACTCCCCATTGCCCATTCATTCAGCGTTCCACCCAACACCCTCTTCCCCTCTCCCCCCACCCCTCACCCCCCTACCCCCGTTGCTCTACTTGGGTCTTCTCTCTCCACCTCCCCACCCTGGCCCCCATCATCTCAAGAGTTATTCCTTCTTTCAGAAAACCTCCAGTTTGGGGCTTCCTACCCATTAAGTGTCCGATTAGGCAGGTGGTTGAAGGACTTCAGAATGATAATAGTTGTTTTCTTGAAATAGAAGATACATTACTTTCAAACAAGTTTACAATAAATTGCTCTGAATTTTTTGGAGAAAAGTGTGTATTTGTAGGATCTGCCGTTTGTTTTGGTGGTAGACAGTTGTGTGATGGGTATTTTGGAGTCAGGTAATGAGAGCTTAATTTGCCTGCTTGGGGAAACTAGTAGAGCTTTGACACGGTAGGGTGTTAAGAAATCAGTGTTTGCACCTTGACTCTGTTCTAGGTACCAGGGCAGTTCACTTGGTCTTCTTCATGAGATTTGATAAGGTGTAATGATCTTTTGTTCCTTGGTACCAAATTATTAAAAAGTTGTTTAATTCAGTGGGGCTATTCTAAGGCAAGGGCTCAAAGTACCCACACTCCACAGGGGCATTCCTAAAGCTTGGCTCAGGATGCATGGTGGAAGGTGGTCCAAACTTGGCTATTTAAATAATGTAAATAAAGTAATACAAAAAAAAATTAACGCATGTTGCATAGTTTTACAAGTTTGAAACATAGCCAAAAATAAAATGTTATTCTTTACATGGCTTATCTTGTGTTCAGTGGAGAATGGACTGGACAACATGCCTCAAACTGGAGAGTATTAATTTCCTTTAAAAGCAAACACCTCCTGCAATAAAAAAAAAGAAAAGCCCTGTACTGTTATTGATTTTGTCAGTTTTGTTGAACTAGTTCACCTAAAATCTTTTGTATATATCCTATTAACCATTATACAACTTTTCAACAAGGCAAGTGAAAGAATCATTGTTCTTTGAGAAAGTTAAAATGGACTACATGAAAGGGACTTTGACATCTTGAATCTAAAACTGAGTATGTTGCAAGTAGTTAACCTTCTTGCCTTGAGAATATATTTATGCATCGTGAAAATTCCAAAGCTTCTCTGCAGACTTGTTATGTTTAAGAACTTCACTATTGGGCAAGCAACCAAAACAGAATTCCTTGAGTAATTTAAGAATAACTTATTTTACTTCAGGTAGAAAAATTTTAATGGCACATTAAGGATGTTATAGCCAGTAACTCTTTCCAAGTGATCTTCTGTGAATGTCTGATGTTTTATGAACAGTTCTACAACAATCTGCTCTTTCGCCCACTTTTTTGCCCATTTATAGCTAAAAACACTTAATATGCGAGGGGAACCCCCAAAAAACCGGAATTATCTTTTGGAGGGCAGGCCCCTTGTAGTACGCTCCGGATTTGTTCCTCCAGAGCAAACGGTCAACCGAAGTTTTTATCTGGAAGTTTTGAGAAGGTTGCATCACGATTTGCAGAGGAAACATCCCAAGTTGTGGCAAATACGTGACTGGTTCTTTCAGCATGACAACATATCTGCCCACACTGCGCTAAGTGTTCAACAGTTTTTGACCCAAAACGGCATGACCCCTGTGCCCCACCCTTCTATGCATCAGATCTCAACTAGAACAACTTTTTTTTGTTTCCCCAATGAAAAAAGTCCTCAAAGGGAAATGTTTTGCCAGTGTGGAAGAGGAAACAAAAAATGGCAGAAGAACTAAAAGGCATGAGTACTAAATTGATGAGTTCAAAACTGTGGAAAAAGCATCTCAATAGGTGTATTGCATCAAACAGTACTTTCAAGGTGATTTAAGTTTAAACATGTAAGAATAAAAACACCATTTTTTATAAATAAATTCTGTTTTTTGTTGGGGGGGGTCTCCCTTTGTACATTACTTTATTTGATTTCTCATCGCAGTCCTCTCAGGTAAGTTTTATTCCCTTTATAAATGAGGAAACAGAGGTCAGAGGGTTAAATGACTTGTCCATCGTCACTTTGGTGGAAAATGTTGGAACCAAGAGAGGTGTCAGTACCTCCTAACTCTTGAATTTGTGCTCTTTGCTGTTATTCAGGCTGCTCATTCAGGATATGTGTGTATGTGAATTTGTCATGGCTTATAGAGTCTCATTAATGTGAAATAAAAGAGTTACAAAATGCAGATTTATTTGTGAAATATAAGTACACGTTCATATACAAGTAGCTTTTCAAGGAAGAAGACTGGTTTGATAAGCAGCCTTAACCAAATAATGATAAATCAAATGAAAATATAATCTAGGCATACCTTATTTAGAATATTATTTGGAGTAAGATAACTCTTGATGAATGAAATTTCAAATAATTAAAACCTAGTCCTTTAAACGATAGACCTTTACTTTTAATTGTTTCTGCCGGAAATCTTTGCTATACTCCCTTAGCAAACAGAATATAGCAAATATAATGTAGGCTTTTATCAGCTTGAATTTGTTTATTGTTTTGTAGATGTAGATACAGGCCAGAGTTGTTAACTTCTGGTACTGGTACACCTCCATGTTTGAGTGGTCCTGTGAACCTCTCAAATTATACTCAAAGTATTATGATTACATACTTGTTTTTGAGAGAGAAGGTTCTTAGCTTGTATCTGCTACTCAGAGAAATTCATGCTCTTTAAGTTGGAAAGCACTGATACAAATGATTAGGAACTAAATGGCTACTGACCCATGCTACTGTGGATTCCACAAGGATAAAGACTGGATCTGTTTTGTTTTTATCCAGTCTTTACCACTTATCGGTGTCCAGCTCATAGTAGACAGGCTGTACATACATATTTTTTTGGATGAGGGACACTAAGAAACATCTTGGAGCATGCTGCATATATAACATGAGTTGTCACAGATCTTTTATCTTGAAAGTAGAAAATAAAATAAATATAACTTTCAGGGTATTATATCTTTCTATAGAATGATTGTTAGGTCGAAGGAATGGAATGGCCTTTTGAGAATGTTTCTTCACACCTTCAAAAAAGTGTTGCTGCCCTAAACTCTGTTGGCTAGTCAGATTTTAAAATTAATTTATTATTATCATTATTACTACCAACGCAGTGGACTATGGGGCTGTCTCCCTATCAGTTTAACCCACATCCAAAGCATTAGAGTCAAGAGTTAGCTTAGAAGTCAGGTGTTCTAGTCCTCTAATTTTTACAGATAAGGAAACTTCAGGGCCAAGAGGGGAATTAACTTGCTAAGGCTCACACAGGTACAAAGCTGGGCATAGCCACTATCCTCTGGCTCCCATTCTGATTTTCTTTTTTCCTTTTTTTGAGTCAGAGTCTCACTCTGTCACCCAGGCTGGAGTGCGGTGGCACGCTGCCTATGGCCACCACAGCTTCAGCCTGCTGGGCTCAGGCAATCCTTCCACCTCAGTCTTCAAAGCAGCTGGAACTACAGGCCTGTGCCACCACACCCAGCTAATTTTTTACTTATTGTAGAGATGAGGTCTCACCATGTTGCCCAGGATGGTCTCAAACCCGCAGGCTCAGGCAATACTCTCACCTCTGCCTTCCGAAGTGCTGGGATTACAGGTATGAGCCACCGTGCCTGGCCTGATTTTATTTCTACCAAATTCTGCTCCTTCGTTGTTCTTTTTGTTTATTCTTGCTAATCAGCTCTAAATGAGAACATGCCTATTTTAACTACCCCCATCTTTGGCTTTACTTATCATCCCTTTCCAGGTATACCAACAGGTGTCTGTTGAGCACACAATGGGTTCCCCAGTACACTGTGAAAGCTCTACTTGGACTGCTCTACTTGCCAGGGCTAGTTTATTGCAGTGAACAAACAAACTATATAATATACTTAGAAAACCTATACAAAACAGTATGTATAAAGTTGACTAATTTGCAGAACAGATTGAAAGTGCTACTGTGGTGTCCTGGAGCCAGTTCCTACTGGCTTTGTGCATATCTCTTCCCAATTAGTGATATTACATTGGTAGCTTGAAACCTACTATGGTGAAGGTTATTGGCAAGCACTACATATATGGACTTCTCTCCACCAGCCCCCTCCAAAGAGCCAGTACACCACTGGCTTCAAAAATTCAGAGAATCCTGTAGGTTAGGATTATCAACTGAAGGCCCCATTGAAACAGGGTATGAGAGTGACATGAGCTCAGACAGGGATGGTAATGAGTCTGAAGAGGAAGGGGAGGAAAGATTTCATTTTGACCAGGAGTTAGTAGGAGATGAGGTGTAGTTCTTTGAGGAGTTTGAACCAGATGATTTTAGACAAAAAAGCCTTTAAGCAGGAGATGTAATCAAAGAAACATTTCTGAAAAATTAACAAGGCAACTGGCCACGTGTGGTGACTCAAGCCTGTAATCCCAGCACATTGGGAGACCGAGGCAAGAGGATTGCCTGAGCCCAGGGGTTTGAGACTAGCCTGGGCAACTTGGTGAGACCTCGTCTCTGCAATAAATAAAAAAATTAACCGGGTGTGGTAGTGTGTGCCTATAGTTTCAGCTACTTGGAAGGCTGAGGCAGAAGGATTGCCTGAGCCCAGCAGGTCAAGGCTGTGGCCGTGAGTGTTCCACTGCACTCCAGCCTGGGTGACAGAATGAGACTCCAACTCAAAAAAAAAAAAAAAAATAGGCAGGTAGTACAAATGTTAGCAAGGCTGTGGAGGA